>CAUYUJ010001626.1:42500-55000 GCA_963575745.1 Prorocentrum cordatum
CCTCTTCCTCCTCTTCCTCCTGCTCTTTCCTCTCCTGTCCTCCTCGTCGTCGTTCTTTCCCCCTCCTACTCCTTCTCCTCCTCCCCCTTTTCCTCCCTTCTCTTCCTCCTACTCCTCCTCCCTCCCTCCTCCCTCCCCCTCGTCCTTCTTCCACCCCCTCCTCCTGCTCGTCCTTCTCCCTCCTCGTCCTCCTCCTGCATGACAATGTCCTCCCCCCATCCTTCTCCCTCCCGCCCCCGCCCCTGGCCCCCGTGCTCCGAGCCACAGTCACTTTGGCTGATTGCGATGGCAATTGAGATTGATTTGCCACCCGATTTAGCGTGTTGGACAGAGGTCTTTGATTTCCTGTCGGCATCTGATGATTCCCTCAAATTTGGAGCACGCCTGAGTCTATTCGACAGGCGCGTGCTCAGCGGTTCGGCTCCCATCCAGGGTTCGGAAACACCTAGCATTGCACAGTGGAACAAACTTGTGGATGTACTCCGCAAGCTGAAATCGTGGCCAATCAGGCCGCCATTGTTTGACCAAGGTGCGAGGCCCACAATTGCCAGTGTGCCTGTCCCCCAAATGCATGAGAGCGCATACGTATGGCAATGGTTGCCGCGGCGCTTGTCGCCGCACTTGCTGGACCCGCACGCCACAGACCCGATGTGTACCATCGCTGTAGCAGTCATGTCCGAACCAATGCGGGTAGAGGGATACGCACACATGATTTCGTTGTCCCAAATTTGGAAGTTATGCGGCATGAAACAACCAATTGCCAAACGTTTGACTGACGATTCGGGTGTGTGGGAAACGTGTTATGACCTTGGCGTTGACCCCGCTCATTTCTGTCGTTCCACGAAGTCGGCCAGCATGTTGGATTGGGCAAGGAGTCGTCGAGACGACGTTGTCTTGCTAGATGGTGGTGCGTCTTCCTTGCAATTTACTTCATTTATGGGCACCGCGCTGTTCTTTTTCACGTTATTAGTGTCTGTTGTTTCCATGAGTAACCAAGCTGGACAACACCTGCAGTGGGCATTCATGGTGATATCACATTGCTTTGATGGGCTACCGTCCGCTTTCTCATTTGATTGCCTGGGCGTTCGGATTTCCGTGGTAGGAGGTCTGGTTTCTTACGCCATGGTGGACCAGGTCATCTTTCGAAAGCTCGGGTTGCAATCCAAATGGCTAGCTGTACCTCGAGCGGGACAAGGCGTTGCACATCCGAGGGTCGTCGAAGGGCCCCTTGGCTGCACCGTCTCGTTCGCTTACGTGTTCTACTTTCTCGCGCGGCACTACAACGACAGTCGCGACGCCACTGCTGCAGTCAGAGCCATGTTGCACAGGGTGTCGCACTTGGTCGACCGCAGCTGGTCTGCGCTTCTCCTGCCTCAGCCCCGACGTTCACAGCATTTGCCCGAAAATGCTGCGCTGATGCGGTCAGCTGCGCGTGGTGATGATAAGGTGCTCCTGTTGTTTAGTCGGGTCCTTGGGAAGAGACAAGGGTCAAAAATTGAAGACGAAGCTATTCTTCGCGAGTGTTCACACTGGCGCAATTTTAGGTGGGCGCGCCACGCAGGTACAATTACCCTGGTCTCCGCGACATTGACCAAAACACGCATCGCATTTTCTCAAAGGCTTCGGGCATGGACGGGGGCCTGTTTGGGGGTGCGCCTATCGATCGATGACTCAAGAGTTGCATCCCTTGAGTGCTCCGTGTCTCACGTCCTCGTTGCAGGCCTTCTGGGGGCGCCCCCGATCCAGGTCAAGCCAGGCCAGAGCGCAGCGCTGGCAGCAGAGGAGGCGTTCGGACAATACGTGCGCACGATCAAGGGAGGAGCTGGGGGCAGGCGCGGGGCTCGGAATATCAAGGAGAGAGCCGCCACGTTGGCGATGTTTTTAGCAGTTTCGAATGTATTGTTTTCAATATTGCCCATTAGTACGTGGGCGTTTTTTATACCAAGCTCATTTCGCTGCCCTGGAAGCCGCCACACAGATGCGCAGTCTGGTCTTCCGTGCGTGTGGGACGAGAAATCGTCGTGCAGTGGTTGGTGCGTCCCTGGGGAGTTGGTGAATTTCGGTGCGTCCAGTATATGGATTCTCGTTTGCTGCATGGACGAAGGACAGGTTTGCTGCTGTTGCCGTTGTTCCTCCCCCCCCCTGATTATCAGAATGCGTGCCGCCTGCCCACCCCTCGCGCCATGTGATGGGCTCTCTTGGGCAGCCCCCACTATGCGGAACACGCCCGCCCGTGAACACCTGTCACTACTACCATTATTCACTATCACTACCACCACTACAACAGCAACAACAACTACTACTACTACTACTATTACTACAACTACTACGACTACTGCTACTACTACTACTACTACTACTACCAGTACTACTACTACTACTACTACTACTACTACTGCTACTACTACTACTACTACTACCACTACTACTACTACTACTAGTGTTACTATTCACGGTACTACTATACTATCCGAACTACTAAGGAAATGGCGGTTACTAGTATTTAGTATTTGAACTGTATTACTATTCTTACAACTGGCTGACATATTATGCACTACTACCACTACTGTTATTCCGACCAGTACTGCCACTACCAGTACTTCTTGTTTGTACAGCCACTACCACTACTACTACTACTACTACTACTACTACTCCTACCAGCACCATTCGTCTTAATATTCTTGCAATTACTCCTACTACGAGAACAACTACTATTACTACTACTACTACTACTACTACTACTACTGCTGCTGACGCTATTACTACTACTACTACTACCACTACTACTACTACTACTCCTACTACTACTACTACTACTACTACTACTACCACTGCGACGACTGCTACTACTGCTCCTGCTATTATTACGACTACACCCACGACGCCTACTGGTACGACTAATGGTACTATTACCGATACTTGTGCGAATACCCCCGCTACGACTAGTAAACATAATAGTAGTAGTAGCAGTAGTAGTAGTAGTGGTAGTAGTAGTAGCAGTAAGAGGTCGTCGTAGTAGTAGTCGTAGTAGTCGTAGTAGTAGTAGTAGTAGTCGTAGTAGTAGTAGTAGTAGTAGTAGTAGTAGTAGTAGTATTAGTAGTAGTAGTAGTAGTGGTAGTAGTGGTAGTAGTAGTAGTAGTGGTGGTGGTAGTAGTAGTAGTAGTAGTAGTAGCAGCCTTTCTGCTACTACTACTTATAACATTCTTACGACTATCACTACTACTACTAGTACTACGACTACTACTACTACAACTACTACTACTACGACTACTACTACTACAGCTACTACTGCTACTACGACGACGACGACGACTATTACTGTTATTACTTGTAATACTACTACGACTAGTAAGGCTGCTAGTACTAGTACTAGTAGTAGTACTTGTACTACTACTACTACTACTACTACTACTACTACTACTACTACTACTAGGGCGGCTACTACGACCACTACTACTATTATTGCTACTGCTACTGCTGTCACCACCACTACAAATATTACAATGACCATTCGTAGTTGACCCTGCTACCAGTATTCGCACTCGAGCGCAAGTGGGGCTGCCACACCTTGCAATGCGCGTGCCAGCCCCCCCCCCCCTCCAGGAAGCCTCAGGAGGCCCCGCTTGGATAACAGAAGGGGCTCCAGGAGGCCCCAGGATTGCGCGTGTGTGTGTGAGTGAGTGTGTGTGTGTGATGTGTGTTCAGTGTTGTGCGTGTTTTTGTGCGTTGTAGATGTTGTGTGCGTGTTAGACCCCAGGGGGCTTCAGGAGGCCCCCAGAGGCTCCAGGAGGCAGCAGGGGGCCCATGAGGCCCCAGGAGGTCCCAGGAGACCACCAGGGGGTTCCGAGGCGGTGCCTGGGGTACCAGACAGCACCAGGAGGCACCAGGAGGTCCCAGGAGGTCCTCAAGAGGCTTCGAAGCGGGGTCTGGGGTACCAGAGGGTACGCCGGGTACGTCGCAATCGTGGTAGTCAAATCCTAATGCATCGTAACAGTTCTCGCCACAGTATTGGTTGTAGTAGTAGTGGTGGCCGCAGGAATCGCAATCGCAGTAGTACTAGTGGTACTACTAGTACTAGTGGCAGTAGTACTAGTAGTAGTAGTCGTAGTAGTAGTAGTAGTAGTAGTAGTAGTAGTAGTAGCACTCGTCGTCGTAGGAGTAGTGATAGTAAGTGTTGTTGTTGTAGTAGTGGTAGTAGTAGTAGTAGTAGTAGTAGTAGTAGTAGTAGTAGCACGAATGCTAGTAATAAAAAGTCCACTGCTCCTGGTGCAAGTGCTACTACTACTACTACACAAATTACTAATACTACTACTACTACTACTACTACCACTACTACTACTACTACTATTACCACTACTACTACCACTACTACTACTACTACTACTACTACTATTACTGCTACTACTACTGATACTAGCACTACTACTACTACTACTACTACGACTACGACGACGACTACTACTACTACTACTACTACCATGACTACCACTACTACTACTACTACTACTACTACTACTACTACTGCTGCTACTACTACTACTACTACTATTAGTATTACTACTACGACTACTACTGCTACGGCTACCACTAGTACCACGACTACTACGACTACTACCTACTACTACTGCTACTACTACTACTACTACTACTACTGCTGCTACTACTACTGCGAGTGTTACTGCTACTAATACTGCGACTCCTAATTTTACTAGCACTACTAGTAGTAGTACTAGTACTACTAGTACCACTAGTAGTAGTAGCCGTAGTAGTAGTAGTAGTAGTAGTAGTAGCAGTAGTAGTAGTAGTAGTAATAGTAGTAGTAGTCGTCCTACAACTACTACTACTACTACGACTACTACTACTACTACTACTACTGCTACTACTGCTACGACTACTACTACTACTCCTCCTCCTACTACTATCAACCTACTACTAACCTACTACTACTGCTACTACTACTACTACTGCTACTACTACTACTACGACTACCACTATCACTACTGCTACTACTACTACTGCTGCGACTGCTGCTACTACTACTACTACTACTACTACTACGATTTCTGCTGCCACTGCTACTACCTCTACCACTACTACTACCACTACTACTACTACTACTACTACTGCGACTACTGCTACTACTTCTGCTACTACTACTACTACTACTACTATTGCTACTACCTTTCATGCTAGGATCATCACTATTACTTTTGCTTCTATGTTTGTTTTTTTCCACTGCGACGATTACTGCTACCACTACGTCCGCTACTACCACCACTATTACTACTAGTACTACTACAACTAATACTACCGCTATTATGACTACGGCTGACAATAGTAATCGTTTTGCTACCACTACTGCTGCTACTATTATTGCTGGTGATCCTACTTCTACGGCCACAGTTCCTACTACTAGTGGTAGTGGTAGTAGTAGTAGTAGTAGTACTACTACTACTACTACTGCTACGACAACATATAATACCATTACTCTTGCTACTATTACTACTACTTCTACTGCTACGAGCACTATGACTATAATCATTAACACTACTACGACGACGGCTACTACTATTACTACTACTACTACTACTACTACTACCACGACTACTCGCATTACGACTACCACTGCTAGTCGTACTATTACTACTTCTTTTATCACGACTACTGCTATTTACTACTATACTTGTTACTACCGCTACTACTACTACTAGTACTACTACAACAACAACAACTACTACTACTACTACTACGACTAGTACTACTACAGCTACTACTACTACTACTACCACTGGTACTACTACTACTACTGCTACTACTACTACTACTCCTACTACTACTACTACTGCTACTACTACTACGGCTTCTACTACTACTACTACTACTACTACTACTACTACGACGACGACGACGACGACGACTACTACTACTACTACTACTACTAGTATTACTACTACTACTACTACTACGACTACTACTACTACTACTACCCTACGACTACCATCACCGCTACTACTACGACTACCCCTACTACTACTGCTACTACCACTACAACTACTACCACTACTACGACTGCAATTGTTAATTTGGCTTGTCACGACGCCCGTGTGCCATGCTAGTGCTGTCTGTGTCGTGGGTGTATGTGCCGTGTTTGTGACGTGCCTGTGCCGCGCCATGTTGCCGTGCGATGCGGTGCCCGTGCCGTGCTCGTGCCGTGCCTGTGCCGCGCCTTTGTGGGCCCGTGCCGTCGCCCACGGGACCGTGCCCGCTCCTTCCTCCCTCCTCCGTCCTCATCTTCCTCCTCCTCCTCCTCCTCCTCCTCCTCCTCCTTCTCCCGTTCCACCTGTTTCGGATGCCCTTCCTCCCCCTTCGCCCCCCTCCTCCACCTCGCCCCCTCTTCTTCCTCCCCCCTCCCCCTTCTCCCCCCTCCCCCCCCCTCCCCCCTCCCCCTCCCCCCTCCCCCTCCCCTCTCCCTCCTGGCCCCTCCCCCTTCCCCCCCTCCTCCCCCTTCTCTCATCCCCCGTCCTTCCCCAGTTTTCTTCCATGTCCTCCTCATTCTCCTCCTCGTCCTCCCTCTCCTCCTCGCCCCCCCCCCCCCCCCGTGCCTGTGCCATGTGTGTAGGTTAGAATATCTTATCGCACGTGAGCACGTTGATACACATGTAGGTCGTTGGCATTGCAAACAGGGGCGCGCCAAAATTTCCCAGAGGATCTACTGGCGTGGCCATGTGGTGCTGGCTTGTGGGATTCTGCCACGCTCGGACGATATTCTGGCGAGATCCATCCCACAGGTTGTCGAATCTATTCTTGCGTTGTTTGCGTGCAGTGCCTGGCCTCATGTCACATGTATCGGACCATTTGGTTCTTCAGAAGTTCCGCAGGGCACCTTTTGGATCGGGCCGTATGTTCAAAGAATGCAAAGAGACTGTCGCACTGCTCTTGGCGCGGCCGAGCCTGTGCGCTGAGATCATTGACCCTTTTGTCGTAAGCATTGCGAACGACTTTGGCGTTGAGGCGTCGCTGAGTTCTGTTACTGTTAAATTGCATGGTTTTCTGCGGATGGCCCTCGGGGGCCGCGTGGAGATGCGCAGATGGTTCACTTACGTTGGCCAAGCGGGGAGTTTATTGCAGATGTGGCACACGCTGTTATTGGCCCTGTTCGCGGGCGAGCTGTTCAATGGGCAGGACGCGCTATGAGCCAAACAGTGTGACTGGAGGGGGAGGAGAAGAGGAGGGAGGAGGAGGAGGATGTGCAGGAGGAGGAGGGGGGTTCAGGACAAGAAAGGGGGGCAGGAGTGGGAACATGAGAGGGAGGGGGAGCAAGGAGGAGAAGGGGGAGGAGGAGGAGGAGGGAAATGAAGAGAGGGAGGAGGATGAGGAGCACGGGGAGGGGGATGGGAAAAAGGCAGCAGGGAAGGGGCAGGAAGAAGAGGAGGAGGAGAAGGGGGGGGTCAGGCGGAGGAGAAGGACGATGGGGGGGAGGAGGAGCAGGAAGAGGGGGAGGAGGGAACACGACTACGAGCTTGAGTTGTACTACTACCACTAGTACTACTACTACTACTACTACTACTACTACCACCACTACTACTACTACTACTACTACTACTGCTGCTACTACTACTACTACCACCATTTCAACAGCTATTACTAACACTTCAGCTGCTACTGTTGCTGCGGCCAAGCCAAAAACGCCCAGGGCAATTACTACTACTACTACTACTACTACTACTACTACTACTACTACTACTATTACTATTACTACTACGACTACGATTCTCAGCAGTGCTAACACTACCACTACGTCTGCTACTAGTGCCATCTAGCACCACTACCAAAGTTACTACTACTACTACTACCACTACTACTACTACTACTACTACTACTACTACTACTACTACTACGACTCGTTTAATTACTATTTCTAATAAAACTAGACCACTGCACACTAGTACTAGTACTACGGCCAATACTACTAGTACGACTTCTACTCGTACTACGACCACTACGACATACTACTATTAGTACTACGGCCACTACATGTTCTAGCACTCCTACTATTACTACTCGTGCTACTAGAACTATTGATATTACTACTACTGCCAGTGCTCGTACTACTCCTTCTACACCTGCTACTCTTACCATTAATAATACGATGAATACTACTCGTACGACTACCACTACTACTACGGCTACTACTACGATTACGACGACGACTACTCCTACTACTGCTACTACTAATGCTGCTACTACAACTACTGGTATCCCGACTACTGCTATTAATACTGCTCATAGCCTTGTTAATGATACAAGAATGTGTGTGTGTGTTTTACTACCACTTCTGCTACTGCCGCGCCCGCTACTAATACCACTGCAACTTCTACTGCTACTAATACTACCACGGCTGCGACCCTTACTGCCGCACCTACTGTTACTACTACTACTAGTACGACTACTGCCACGCCAACTACTACAACTACTGGCACTAAAGCCACTGCTGCTACTACTACTGCTACCCCTATCATTATCCGTAGTATGAGTGCCACTACTAATACTACTAGTACTACTACTAGCACTACTACTGTTGTTACTATCACTATTACTACAACTACTACTACTACTACTGCAACTACTACTACCACAACTACTACTACTACTACTACTACTACTACTACTACGACTACTACGACAACGGCAACTACTACAACCACCACCACCACCAGTACTTATCCTACTACTACTACTGCTGCTACTACTACCACTACTGCTACTACTACTAATACTACAACTACTGTTACTACTAATACTACTACTACTATTCGTAGCGCCAGATCTGCATTAGTAAGTACAACAGCAACAACGACTATTATTAGTATGATTGCTATTTCCGCGGGTGCTACTCTTTCTGCTCGTTTACTACTACTACTACTACTACTACTACCACTACTACTACTACTACTACTACTACTACTACTACTACTACTACAACTACTACTACTACTACCCACTACCACTACCACCACTACTACTACTACTACTACTACTACTACGACTACTACTACTAGTACTACTACTACTACTACTACTACTACTACTACTACTACTTCTACGACTACTACTACTACTACTACTACTACTACTACTACTACTACAACCATTACCACTACTACCGCTACTACCACTACTACCACTACTAGCACTACTACGACTACTACGACTACTGCGACTTGAACTACTGCTACCCGTAGTACCTAACAGCACTAAAGCATTGTTTGGCTCGTGGATGGTGTCTGACAGGACCCGTGGCAATTGGCAGCTCAGGCAGCAGCTCGCTGTGGCCACGCGCGTAATGATTCGCAGGATGTGCCATGTGAGTACAAGCCAGAATGTTTACGTATACTCCTCAGCGGGGTGAGCCAGAGCATTTTGCGAAGCGTGGCAATGATTTTCGAATTAACTCGTCAACATCAGTTGTGGGTTGCCAAGCATGCGCACGTTGCCAAAAAATCTATCAAATATCCAGCGGCTTCGGCCCATCCGCCACTGTGTCTGGGTGGCAGGTCACAGGCCTAATGGATGTTGGTTGGGGTCTCGCGGTTGGCGTCTTTGGGTCAGCGTGGGGTTTCTTGGGGGCCTCTTGGGGGTTTCTTGGGGTGAGCTTGGGGCCCTTTCGGGGTACTTGGGGGTTCCTTGGGCGCCTCTTGGGTGCTCTTGGGTGCTGCTTGGGGCGGGGGGATGGGGGGGAGGGGGGGCGCGTTCGACCACCCCTCCCCCCCGTCGGAATACATTCAAACAATAGCACCCCCACCCAGAGTCATGCGACAAGACGCGGGGGCACCTAGGGGCACCTCGGCAAGCCACAAGAGAAATTACCAGAGGGGGTGGGGTACCCTGAAAGAGCCCTCAGGGTTGAGGACGGGGGCTCAAGGGGGGGAGACAGGACCTTAGGGTACGCCCAGTCCGTGCCTGGAGGCACGGTGGCGGATTTATTATTTTGGGCGCATCCACGCAGATATCTTGACGTGGTAGTGATTCCGAGTGTGACCAATGCGTTGTCGGCAGGGTCTTTGGCAGCACTTGGTCTCAGCGCAAACATCGATTCCATCGCGTTTGGGGAAAACACGGGGGCGGAAACGCTGACCGACACACAGGAAATTTTCAAGTTTCACATGCTCCTGCTGTTTGAACTTGTTTGGCAATGGTGGGTGTATGAGCTGCTGCCGCAGTCGCCGCCGTGGAATCATGTGCTGCTCCTCAGTGGAGTTCAACGCGTCAGGGCCGATGCGGCTGCAGGTATGAGGGAGTGTCACAATCTATTCAACCGCCTTGAATCGTCCAAACACCCATTTGTTCAAAGTCTGCTGCCTTTGCTCCATTTCAGGATGTGGCCCGTGGTCCGAGAGCCTTTAGAACTCATGGAGAAGGAGGGCTGGTCTGAGGACGCGCCCCGAACTCAAGAGTATGTGCGCGAGTGTTGCTCCGATTTCGTCCACGCACTCATGGAGGAGGAGGCTTTCAACGACCTTCGGGACGACGAGGGCCGAGGGGCGAAACACAAACAACGGGGAGAACTCCACCTGACTGCCAAAGTCCTCTCGAGTGCACACACGAGATATACTGACGTTTCCCAGGTCAACGTCGAGGCACCTGATCCAGTGCATCACGATCGTACGATGTTGAAGGCGTCTGCATTTCATCCAGAACTCTTGGACAAGGACCGCGTTGGCAATCGAAACTCCTGCTGCTGCGTCTGCTGCTGGTCCTCATCCTCCTCCTCCTCCTCCTGCCGCGCCTGCTCCTCCTTCTCCTCCTCCTCCTCCTCCTCCTCCTCCTCCTCCTTCTCCCCTTCCTCGTCTTCGTCATATCGATTGCTAACGCGACCCTTCGCAAGGGCGAGAGCATGGGCGTGGATTCAAGCACGATCACAGCAGAGGGCAAGCGACAATGGCCAACCACCACACTCGACGTATTGGCACTAACCACAATGACTTTGTTTCGGGCACTGCGGTTGGCCCCAGAATTGGAATGGCCTAAATTCTGGATGGCTGGTTTGGTGGACAAGCACGTTATCGTTGCGAGCGGAGCTGGCGCATTGTATCTAGTAGTGGGGGTCACTCGATGGCTAATTCTTCGGTGGGAGCTGGAAACGACACACGATGAGAACGTGTGTCGTTTAGTCATGCGCGCAGATGCGCTTTCCGAGGCCACCGTCACCAGCCTTGAGGAGTACGTCGTGTATACATATGTATGTTTTTTATCTGTGAGCCATGAGGCCACTGAAGTTTTATTCCGTCTCGGCGCTGTGTCTTCACTTCTTCGGTCCTGCGTTGCCAGGAAGATGCGCAAACTTAATGTCGAGATTTTGAGAAAAATCGCTGAAGAGATCAAGGCACCCAAACTGAAAGGTTCCATTCAGTCTGCCTTGGTGAGGCAGATCATACAGTTCCTGGGCTACGACGATACCGACGAGGGCAAACAGTGCATGGTGCTGGCAGAACGTCGCTATCAGAAACGGCGAGCTGCCATGGAGCGGAGGAAGCGCGAGGCACAGAGAGCTGGCGCCGTAGATGATGATGACGCCGCGTCAAGCGATGCTAGTAACTCTTCGGTGGGGGAGCCTGGTGGCGCTGCCGCCCTGCTGAAGAAGGTGTGCCCATCTGAGTTCCAGTTTATGATGGGCAAAATACCTGGTGGCGCATGCATCAACGAGGAGGAGGATGGGCCTGATCTGGGAAAGCACATGCCTACGGCTGGTGGCACAAAGCCAAAGCCAAAGCCCAAGCCCAAGCCTGTGGCGAAAGCGAACGCGAGTTCGCCTTCGAGCTCGTCATCTGCCTCGAGCTCTTCGGGCTCGTCGCGAGGCTCTTCCTCGAGCCCGTCTTGCGCTCCTGGCGGCGACGCGGTGCCCGCGCCGCCTGGCCCGATGCCTCCAGAGCCAGCTCCCCCTGAGCCAGTGGCCGCAGATGGGGTGGACCCAGAGCCACTGGAACCTGCGCCGCCTGAGCAACCGCCTGAAGGGGATGTCGTCCCAGTGCCGCTTGATGGACCTGTTGTGGACGCAGCGGTTGCGGCTGCGGCCGCGCCTGCTGTGGCCATGCTCGTGCGTGCGCCGCGAGACGATGACTACGTGGCCCCCGTCGGTTGTTCATTTCGCAAGTATTCGTATCGCATCGAGGCTAAATTGCCCAAGGGGGTGGTGTTCAATGGCAGGAATTCTCGGTCTGCCACGTATGGCCCAACCTCGAGGCCCGAGGCTCTTGCTTTCGCTGAGTGCAAAAATTTTCTGGATGGAGCTGTTCTCGCCGGATTGGTGGCGTGGCCATGATTTGTTTCACTCACAAGCATTTTGCCTGCGTTTGGCAGGCAACATGTCGTGCCCACGTGCACTGTTGTATATGGTGTCTGCGTTTGGCAGGCAGCATCATGATCATCACCATGGTCATAGCCAGGTTGGTAAATTATCACACCATCATCATTCCCATTAACATCAGCAGCAGCATCATCAT
>CAUYUJ010001626.1:60000-98849 GCA_963575745.1 Prorocentrum cordatum
AATAGGAATCCTAATGCTCGATATATATATATATATATATATATATATATAGCTCTCTCTCTCTCTCTCTTTCTCTCTCTCTCTCTCTCTCTCTCTCCTCTCTCTCTCTTTCTCTCTCCCTCTCTCTCTCTCTCTCTCTCTCTCTCTCTCCCTCTCTCTCTCTCTCTCTCTTCTCTCTCTCCCTCTCTCTCTCTTTTCGCATTTAGAAGCCCGGGCGGGGGGGGGCCCGTCGCCCTCGCCCAAAAAAAAAATGGGCTCCTGGACGCGACCCCGCCCCGGTTTTTAGTGAACGTTGGTGTTATATTTTTTTTTTGGGGGGGGGTCCCGACGCTCCAAGACGGCGATCTCCCGGGCGTCCGAAGCCGCCTGGGAGGCCCTCGAATCGCCCCACAACCATCCGAGGGGGCTTCCAGGCAGCCCGGGAGAGCCCCAAAACGGCACAGCACGGGTCCAAGATGGCCCTCAGAGAGCCCCATGGCGGCCCAAGAGGGCCCAAAGACACCCTCCGAAGAATTCCAAAGCGTGATTCGGTCGTTCAGGGAGACGGCGGCTGGAGGCAGGACGGCCCGATGGGAGCCCCTGGAGGCCCCCAGAATGCGCCCAGGAGGCTTCCAGAAGGCCTTATGAAAGCCCGAGACAATTTTTGCGAGGCCTCTGGGGTCTCTCCAAGGAGGAGCTCCCGCAACAAAAAGAGCTGAGGAGGATGGGGAGAACGCGCAGGGCATGCGGAGGATAACGAATAACATCATTATAGCTGCGATACGTCGGCTTGACCTTCCTGCCATTCCGCCTGCGCGCCAAACTTCAAGGACCAGGGTGCATGGCGCGAAGCGCCACTGCAGTCTTGTGTATATGTATATTTATATATATACATACGTATACATACATACATATATATATAAATATATATATATGCGTGCGCGCGCGCCTGCGTGCGCGCGTTCTGCGCGCCAGCATTGCGCGCGCGAGATCGAGCGCGAGCGCGCGCGCTCGGGCGCTGGGGGCACTGCGCAGCGCGGGCGAGATGACCACCGTGCATTTCGCGTTTGAACGGCGCGCGCTCGTTCAACGTGGAAACTGGGCAGCGCCGCAATGTTTTTTTTTCTGTTCCGTTGAGCCCCCCCACGCACGCAGAATGCGAGTGAAATGGTGGTTGCTCCAGGTGGTCTTCGAAGTTCGGATGGCCATTCCTCATGGCTGTTTGCGTTGCGCGCGCGCGAGAGCGAGCGCAATCGCGCGCGCGGGCAATGGGGCGCGCGCAGCGCCGCAATGCGCGATTCAACGTTGGGGCCCGCTGCAGACGAGTGAGAACACCAGTGCCCGCCAGTCAGTTTCGAAGTTAAGATGGCCGCGCGTGATTCGGCGTCGCGCTCCGCGCCTGAGAGCGGACGCGCGCGCGGGCAACGGGGGGCCTGCGTAGCGCTTCAGTGCATGAGTCCACGTTGATGCCCTCGGAGCACGCGCGGGGCCCGTCGTTATCATCGTTCAGTCTTTGAAATTACGATTGTTATCATTGAATGCGTTTCTGCGATGCGCCCGCAAGAGCGAGCGCAAGCGCGGGCGACAAAAATAAGGACAGCGCATGTCGTTGCAATTCGTTGTTTCACGTAGGGGGCCTCAGAGTGAGAGCGGAATGTTTGGTTCCCGTCATTTGTTCTTAGACATGAAGGCGTCCATCTTTGGTTGGCGCGCGCAATGCGCGCGCTCGAGGGCAGCGGGGAACGCCCGCTGCGTCGCCGCGCAGCTCTCCGCGCTGAGCCCCTCTGCGAGTGAAGCCAATGGTTTGCATCGTCCTACTGTCGAGCTCACGATGACGAACCGCCATCGGGCGTCGCCGCGCAGCTTTCCGCGCCGAGCCCCTCAGCAAGCGAGTGGAACCAATGGCTTTCTTTTCTTCATCCAGCTGTTGGGCTCGCGATGGCAAGCCGCCATTGCGCGTCGCCGAGCAGCTTTCCACGCTGATCCCCTCAAGAAAGCGAGCGACACCAGTGGTTTCCATCATCCAGCTGTCGAGCTCACGATGACAATCCGCCATTGGTCTCGCATAGCGCGCGCGCGACGGCACGCGCGATGAAGCGTGAGTTTCGCGTCGCTGTATAGGATTTCACGAGTGAGATCTCTGAGTAGAAGTGAAACCGCTTGCTGTCGAGATGTTGTCTTCCCCCGCTAAGTTGGCCCATTCGCGATTGGTCCTCGCGTTGCACGCGCGCGCAATCAGCGGCAAATCGCTGTGCGTTACAACAGTTGCATGGCGTCAGATAGCGGCGCTGCGCGCGCCATCACCCCGCGCGCCCGAGCGCCTGCCGCCGCGGGGGCCGACGCCTCCAGACAAAAAAGCTGCGTTCGCGCAGTCAGTTCTCCCAGTGAGCACCTCAACCTTGCGCGCAAGTGAGGATTCCGAATCTTCGGGGTTCCCCATCTTCGCAGAGGAGTCATCGTCCCCGCGTCTTGGCCCCGAGGAATTCTGGAATGCAGCGCCACACGTCGCCGTCGGTTCCGTGGGTGGGCGGGGGGGGGGGGGCGACGGCCGGGCGCGCCTGCGCAGTATTTGGCACGTGGCCCCCCGGTTTGCGTGTTGGTTTTATTGGCTAGTTAGAATCGCTCTAAACAAATGCAGCGGTGGTTCTCCGCTTGCGGCCCAGAAGCGCCGCGATTAGGCCTGTCGTCGTAGATCAGTAGTGAATGGCGTTCTATGCTTTCTGGGCGAGGATTGCGCCGCGCCCCCCCCCGCCGTCTTCTCTCCGACGCTTTGTTCCTGCCGCCGCTCCTCTGCCGGAGCAGGCCCGTTGGCGCGACGGCCCCGAGAGGGGCGATCCGCCATCGGGCCCGGAGGCCCGACGCGCCGGGAGGGGCTCCGAGGGCGGCGAGCAGTCTGGCGGAGAGAGCGGGGGGGCCGAGGACTGCGCGCCAGGAGAAGGAACTGAGGACGTCGTGGACGGCAGTGTTTAACAGCGCGGCCAACTGCACTGCAAAACATCAGGAGAACGCGAGTCACAACGCAACGATTGAATCGTTTTCCCCGGCGCGTTTCGTAAAACGCTGCGACGCGATTTCCAACGTGCCGAGTCGAAAAGGGCACAAGAACGCCCTGGGCATATGTTGAGAAGAACGAAGAAGTAGAACTGTCTCTCGGGGGCCCGCATGGAACTTCAGGGCCCCCCTGGAATCCCAGGACCCCCCCCCGTCAAGGGCCCGAGTTTCCCCGGTCAGCTCCCGGCGCCATTTCGGCCCGGGGGGGTTCAGCAGAAGTGCCCTCGTGGACGCGTGCCCTCGGACATCCCAACTCTCAGGCGCGCCGCCAGGACGTCGCGTCGCATGGCAAGCCCCGCGAGCGCCGTTGTCGCGGAGACCCGAGATCGCCAGCGTCGCGCGCTTGTTTTTCGAGGGCTGCGAGAAGATCGCGGATGCGAAGTGCGCTGGGCGACGACGCCCCCGCTTTATTGGACCGCGCGGAGAAAGCCCACTGGGTTCTGTGCGCGACGCCGACTGAGGCGACCAGACAGCTCCTTGCGGCGCTCGCGCCTCGGCTTTCCGAGAAGGACGACGGGCGCTCGACGCGCGAGGCGACGGAGCGGATCAGCTTGCGGGCCCGATTGATCCGCGCGAAATGTCGGCGAAGGCGGCGGCGTCGACGCCGCTGCCCAGCCCCTCCTCGCCGCGGCCAGGTCTCTGAACTTCGTCCGAATGCGCCCTGGGGGAGGGCCGCGGAGCAGCTGCGTCGGCGTTTTTGCTTGGTCGTTCAAGGCGCTGCCCATCGGCGTCTTCGGCGCTGGCCATCGAAATTTGGTCAGCCGCTGAGACGAGGGCTGAGATTGCAGATCAGGGTAAGCGGCCAGTCCGGCAGCGGATCGCGCGCGCGGGGGTCGGCGATGCCTGGCCAATGGCGCCTGCGGATTGAGCGCGCGCGTTTCACCCTGCAACGCGGAGGCCCGGGGCCCTTGCCTGACGCGCTGGAGTCGCTTGAGGCGCGCAGTTTCATGCCCCTGCTCGAGTCAGTCTAGCGCGCCGAAGTCGGCCCTCCATACGGTTTGCAATCCTCGCCCCTCGTCGAGGCGACGGGGGGAGCGCTGCCCCCAGGTGCAACTCGTCGATATTTACGCGGGGCACGCCGCGCGAAGCAATCCACTGAGTGCCAGGATGTCGCGCCAGTCGCGGGGCGTAAGTTATATGAGTATGATGCCCCTTGCGCGGCGCAAGCTTCATGCAGCTCGTTTTATTTTGCTCGGCGGTGCAAGCGAGCGGTGCGCAGCTCGGTTAAGTTCAGGCACCTCGAGCGATTAGAGCGCGGGGCCGCGAAGCGCAGACTAGAATTGCCCAGCGTCAGTCCCACTGCGAGAAGGAGGGCCCCCCCAAAACAAAAACACCAACCCCGCGCGCGGGGAAATGCGGGGGCGAGAGGGCGCCGCCAGGTTCCTCGCATCTGCGCCGGGGGGGGTGGTTCTGAACCCGCGCAAGAGGGCCGGGGCAACCCCGCCAGTCCATCGCCGAGCGATGTCCAGGCGAGTTGCCCCAGGGCCGCGGCCAGAACCCCCCCCCCGCCGCCTTCTCCCAGCGCTGTTTTGTGTCGAGCGATTCTATGCGGAGACGATCTCAGACCCCCCAGTTTTCAGCGCGGCTCAGCGACCGCCACCCTCCGCGACCGTGGCGCGCCAGATCTGCCCGATGCCGGGCGCGGCCGCGGGCCTCAGCGTTGCGCTGATGTCCGTGGGCGGCGCGATCTCGAGGGCGCGGGCGTCGCGCCGTCTGCCCCTCGCCGCCAGGGGCCGTCGCCGCGAGCAGTTAGTTTCCAGTGGGCCTGAGCAAGGGGCTCAGGGAGAGGCTTGAGTTCGTTTTCTCTTGACTTGTTAGTGAGGATTCTGGGGGGCCCTCCTGATTCTGCCCGCGTGCACTTCGCATCTTGTAGGATTTCTGCAGTTCCCGCAGGCGTCCGAAATGATTCCGAAAAGGAGTTCTGGCAGGATTCCGCCGGGATCCTGGAGGTTGCTGAAGGGTCTCTCGTAAATAGCGCTGCGCCCGCGCCCCCAGGGCGCGATCTTTGCGAATTGCGCGGGTCCCGCGCTCCCAGGGCCGCGATGCATGTAAACTAACGTTGTCCGGGCATTCCCACGACCACGATCCATTTCAAATTACGTTGCGCTCACGCTCCAATGTGCAGGACCCGTGGCAATTTACATTGAGTCCGCGTTGCCGGGGCTATGACCCATCGCTTATTGCATTGTGTCCGTGGCCTTTGGGATCCCGTCGGGTTTCTCAGGGTCCCCAAAGATTCCTCAAGATTGCGACCGATTCCTGAGATGCTTATGGGTTCCCCAAGAGACCCGTGAGGATTCCCGCAGGGTTGTTGCCGACTCCGAGAGGATTTGTGAGGGTTCCCAAAGGTTCCCCCATATTTCCAAAACGGCTTCCCGCGTGTTTCTTCACAGCCGGTGATATTGGCAAATTGTTGGGAGAAGTTTCATGATCCGGAAGAGTTCCTGCAGGCTGCTGAAGGGTCCCTCGTAAATAGCGCTGCGTCCGCGTCCCTAAGACACGATCCTTGCAAATTGCACGGCGCCCGCGTTCCCAGGGTCACGACCCATTGGAAATAGCGTGCCTGGGCAATCCCAGGGCCACGATCCCGCGCCCGTTCCCCCCCCCCCGCGTGAATTGAGTAATTGTTTGGTGTGCTGACATATCTCGGGGGGACAATTTCGGCGGACTCCCCCTCCAGAATTGATTCCAGATGTTGGTAATGTAATGAATGAAGCCGGAGGTCTCGCTAATGCGTTCCCAGGGTTGTGCATGGATGCGCCCAGACATCCTCCTCCTCTTCCTCTTCTTATTCCTCCTCCTCCCTCTCCCCCCCATCATCTCATAACTGTGGCTTCCTGACAACAGAAGAGCTCACTTACAGCTTCATTCAATGTACAAGAGGTGTTGCAACACAACGAATAACAATACCACGCACACTTCGGCATTGTTTTTTGGTATGCGCTTTGTTTTTGCGTGTTCGTGTTTGTGCTTCGGTTTTGTTTGGATTCTGTTTCAGGGGATCCCTGTCGTGACCTCCTCCTCTTCCTCCCCCCCTTCATCCTGCAGGACGCGGACGCGGATTGGGAGCAGGGGGCTCCCTTGGCGGCTTAAAACCAGCTCCAGGTAATTAGGAGGCGGGGTAGAATGAGGAGGAAGAGGACGACGACGACGAGGACGATGATGAGGAGGAGAAGGAGGAGGATGAGGAGGAGGAAAAGGAAACGGAGAGGGAGGAGGAGGAGGAGGAGGACGACGGAGAAACCCCCACGATGAGAAGAGGGAGGATGAGGAGGAGACTGTTACGGTTGAGAAAACCGCAGGAGGTACGTAAGCATAATGATAAGCCAAGAGGGAAGAGGGAGGCCTATGGTCAGGCTTTCCTCCCTGGTTCTCTGAGAATGGTATTGTCATTACTGTCGCACATCATCCGCGACCCGTGCGTATATTCGTGCACGTGTAGATTTGTGCCGTTGTCGATGGAGGGTGCCTGCTAGAACCTCAGCACGCGAAGCGCGCGCGCGTGTTTCGAGTGTGTGTATGTGTATATATGTATATATATATATACCTATAGATATATGTAGTTCTCGTCGCCCTGCGATATTTCTCACCAGGGTTTTTTTTTCCGTTCCTTTCGGGCAGGGTCGTCGGATGTTGCCACAGACCTGCTCCCCCCTCCTCTCCAGTTCTCTCATCTCCCCTCTCGATACTGCGGGCTCTGGTGCCTCCATTCACTCCTCGCCCCTCCTCCAGCGCGTCCCCCTCCTCGCCCTCCTACTCTCCCCCTCCCTCTCCCCCCCCTCCTCCCCCTCCCCTTTCTCCCGCTCGGCCTGCCCGTCTCTCGCCCCCCGCCAACATGCCGTGGGCGCCGCG
The DNA here is from genome assembly GCA_963575745.1 of Prorocentrum cordatum. Lineage (NCBI taxonomy): Eukaryota > Dinophyceae > Prorocentrales > Prorocentraceae > Prorocentrum > Prorocentrum cordatum. Next base: position 66,883 of record CAUYUJ010001626.1, read on the forward strand.
GAGGGCCGGACAGCCGGACCCGACAGCGGCGATCGCCTGCTGCCGCCCGCCCCTCGGCTCCGCGCCGGGGCACGTCTGCGGCGCGAGGCACCCGGAGGCCGCGGCACTTTCTGCTCTCGAGGTTCAGCATACAGTGGAGACCCATGCCAAGAAACGCCCTACTTGCCTCCATGGTGCCCTGGGTTCCTTGGGTTTCGATAGTTTTGCGATTGGAAATTTGATGTTCCCGCACCAAAAACAAATTGAGGTCCTGGGGTCTCAGGGTTGGGTTTCTTGTCGACGGTTTCTTGTGGACGCGCTTCCAGTGTAGTGTAGTACGATGCTCGCGTGGTTTCAGCATCGATCTACACCTATTGGCATGACATATGTTAGCCAACGTGGAGCCCAAACAGAGAGTTTCTAGACACTTGTCTTGTGCAGAGTATGTGTAGCGACCTACGTTGTGCAATCTACGTGGTGAATATTTGGTGCGCAACCGGTGTTGTGCAATCTATGTCGTGCTATTTTTTGTGTGGGTCAAACAATGTGATGCAACATATGTGGTGCAACACATGTTGTGCAATCTATGTGGTTCAATCTACGGTGTGCATCATATGGGTAGTGTGATAGGCGTGGTGCAATCTATGTGGTACGCAATCTCTGTTGTGCAAGCTAGGCAGTGCAATGTAGGTTGTGCAGTAGCAGTTGTGCAAAATATGTGGTGCAAGCCACGTTGTACAATTCAGGTGGTGCAGTGTATGTGGTGCAATATACGTGGTCCAACCTACACGGTGCAATATCTATGATGCAGTCTGTGTGATGCAGATGTTTGTGTGCAGTCGATGTAGTGCAAACTCTGCTGTTCAAACTATGAGGTACAATGCACGCTGTTGTGCAATATCTTTTGCGCAATGTATGTGGTGCAATATGTATTGTGAAACGTATGTTGTGCAATGTATGTGGTGCAATGTGTGTTGTGCAATATTGAAGAATCCTGCGGCGAATCACCGCCTCCCTCTGCCTTCTAGAATCGCCCATGTGGCCGAGCGTTGTGGCAAGAGCTCTGCCAATCTATCGGACCATGTGTTCTCCCAACCATTTTGAAAACCCTTCGGGAACATTAGGAGGAGGATGGTGGGGAAGATCAGGAGGAGGCGGAGAGGAGGAGGTGGACGAGGAGGAGGAGAAGGAGGAGGAGGAGGAGGACATCATATTGGGAGCCTCTAGGGACATTCTTAGGGGCTTCCTGGGAGCTTCCTGGGAGCCTCTTGGAGGCGTCTTGGGGGCCTCCTTGGGCCTCTTGGGGGCCTTTGAGGGCTTCTCGGGGGCCTCCGATGCCGTCTTCGGGGCCTCTCTGGGCCGACTTGTGGCCTCTTGGGATGCTCCAGGGCCGTCGTGGAGGCCATCTTGGGCGTCTTGGAGGCCTCTTGGGCCGTCTTGGGGCCCTCTTGGGGCCCTCTTGGGGGCTCTTGGGCCGTACCTGGCCGTCGGTGGGCCGAAAAGAAGCAAATGCCACACTCCTTCAAACACCAACTGAACATACATGATTTGGACATCTTCGGGCCTTCCTGGGAGCCCTCTTGGAGGCCTCTTGGGCCGTCATGCCACCTTAGAGCCATCTTGGGCCGTCTTGGTGGACTCCTGGCCCGTCTGACGCCGTCGGAAGCCGTCTTGGAGACCTTTCTGGGCCAATTTGGGGCCCTCTTGGGGTGCTTCTGGGGTGCTCCAAGGCCGTCTTGGAGGCCATCTTGGGCGTCTTGGAGGCCTCTTGGGCCGTCTTGGGGCCCGCTTGGGGACCGTGCCGTTTTGGGGGGCCATCTTGGAGGCGTTGGGCGATTTGGGGGCGATCGTTGGGGGCCTCTTGGGCCGTGTCGGGCCACCGGAAGGCCGCAAAAACAAGCAAATACGAACGTCTTGCAACAATAGAAGGAACATCGATGATTTTGGCCTCTTTGGGCCTTCCTGCCTGGAGGCCCTCTTGGAGGCCTCTTGGGCCGTCTTGGGCCATCTTAAAACCATCTTGGGCCGTCTTGGTGGGCTCCTGGCCTGTCTGACGCCGTCGGAAGCCGTATTTGGGGCCTCTTTGGGCTGACTTGGGGCCCTCTTGGGGTGCTCCAGGGCCGTATTGGGGGCTTCCTTGGGCGTCTTAGAGGCCGTTTTGGCCATTTTGGGGCCGTCTTGGGGGCCTTTTGGGCAGTCTTGAGGCCATCTTGAAGGCCTCTTGGAGATCTTGGAGGGCTCTTGGGCCGTCTTGGACGCTGTGGAAGCCCAAGTGGCGAATGTACTAAAATCATACGTTTCCCGAAGTGGATGGGACGAATGTTGCTTCTGGGGGCCCTCTTGGGACGCCTCTTGGGGGCCTCTTGGGGCGTCTCGGGGACCTCTTGGGTCGTCTGGGGACTATCTTTGGCGTCTTGGAACGCCATCGGTGACTCCAGGGCCCTTCTGGACCATCTTGTGGGCCTTTTGAGGCCCTCATGGCCCGTCGTGAGGCCCGTGGTGCGTTCACCCGGGGCCGGCCGGACCCCCCCCTCCAAAACGACCGGACCGGGCTCGGGGGGGAGGGGTTTAGGGGAAGCATCTCACACGCCGATGACCCCAAGGGGTCGGCGAATTTTTAACGTCGGGGCCACGTTATCCTGGCCACGTTGTTGAGGAGCATAGTAACCCATTTCCTGACCATGGAAAACACAGGAGCCATTCATTGCCATATCTGGGTATGAAGGATTTTGGTGGTTGTGTATGTCTTCCATCTAACGAAGACCACGTCGCGTACAAGTTCTCGGAGCCCGGAGTTGCGAGGATGTCTCAAGCGGAACAGGCCGGACCGCTTCTCGAGCGGCCCCTCGGAGACCAGAGTTGCGAGGATGTTTCAGGCGAAACGGGCCGGACCGCCTCGCGCGCGACATCTGTGAGCTCAGAGTAGCGAGGATGTCTCAAGCGGCGCCCAAACCCCTCCCAGAGCGTGATTGGGTAATAGAAAATAAAAGTGTAATCAAATGTCTTGTTTGGGTCTTACCCCCTCCCTCTTCCCTCCTCCCTCTCAGAGCCCAGAGCTTGGACGATGTCGCAGGCGAATCCCGCCGTACCACGTCGCGCGCAGCATCTCAGAGCCAAGAGTTGCGAAGATGTCTCAGGCGAAACGCGTCGCTTCACCTTGCGCGCGGCGTCTTGGTGCCAAGAGTTGCGAGTTGGTCTCAAGCGAAACTTGCAGGACCACGTCTCTTGCGCGTCGTCGTGGAGCTCAGAGCTGCGAGGATGTTTCAGGCGAAACGCACTAGACCTCCTCGCGCGCGGCGTCTTGGAGCCCAGAACTGTGAATGTCTCAGGCGAGACGGGCCAGACTACTTCTCGCGCGGCGTCTTGGAGCACAGAGTTGCAAGGATGTCTGCGGCGAAACGGGCCACCTCGCGCGCTGCATTTCGGAGCCCAGAGTTGCGAAAATGTCTCAGGCGAAACAGGCCCGGATCACCTCTCGCAGGGCATGTTGAAGATCAGGGTTGCGAGGATGTCTCAGGCGAAATAGGCAGGACCACCTTGTGCGCGGCATCTCGGATCTCAGAGTTGCGAGGATGTCTCAGGCGGAACGGGCTGGGCCACTTCTCGAGCAGCATCTCGGAGACCAGAGTTGCGAGGATGTCTCAGGCGAAACGGGCCGGACCACCTCGCGAACGACATTTGTGAGCTCAGAGTTGCGAGGATGTCTCAAGCGGCGCCAAAACCCCTGGCAGAGCACAATTGGGCAACGGAAGTGTAATCAAATGGTCTGGTTGGGTCTTACCCCTCCTTCCTCCCTCCTCCCTCTCGGAGCCCAGAGCTTCGAGGATGTCTCAGGCGAATCGCGCTGGACCACCTTGCGCGCAACATCTCGGAGCCCAGAGTTGCGAAGATGTCTTACTTAGTAGTCGAAACGCGCCGGTTCACCTTGCGCGCGGCATCATGGTGCTCAGAGTTGCGAGCTTGTCTCAAGCGAAGCGGGCTGGACCACCTCTTGCGCGTCGTCTTGGAGCCCAGAGTTGCGAGGATGTTTCAGGCGAAACCCACTAGACCACCTCGCGCGCGGCGTCTTAGAGCCCAGAACTGCGAATGTCTCAGGCGAGACGAGCCGGACAACCTCGTGCGCGGCGTCTTAGAGCCCAGAGTTGCAAGGATGTTTGCGGTGAAACAGGCGAAACGGCCCAGACCACCTCTCGCGGGGCATCTCGAAGATCAGGGTTGCGAGGATGTCTCAGGCGAAACGGCCAGACCACCTCGCGCGCGACATCTCGAAGCTCAGAGTTGCGAGGATGTCTCAGGCGAAACGGGCCGGACCACCTCGCGAGCGACATCTGTGAGCTCAGAGTTGCGAGGATGTCTCAAGCGGCGCCAAAACCCCTGGCAGAGCACAATTGGGCAACGGAAGTGTAATCAAATGGTCTGGTTGGGTCTTACCCCTCCTTCCTCCCTCCTCCCTCTCGGAGCCCAGAGCTTCGAGGATGTCTCAGGCGAATCGCGCTGGACCACCTTGCGCGCAACATCTCGGAGCCCAGAGTTGCGAAGATGTCTTACTTAGTAGTCGAAACGCGCCGGTTCACCTTGCGCGCGGCATCATGGTGCTCAGAGTTGCGAGCTGGTCTCAAGCGAAGCGGGCTGGACCACCTCTTGCGCGTCGTCTTGGAGCCCAGAGCTGCGAGGATGTTTCAGGCGAAACCCACTAGACCACCTCGCGCGCGGCGTCTTAGAGCCCAGAACTGCGAATGTCTCAGGCGAGACGAGCCGGACAACCTCGTGCGCGGCGTCTTAGAGCCCAGAGTTGCAAGGATGTTTGCGGTGAAACAGGCGAAACGGCCCAGACCACCTCTCGCGGGGCATCTCGAAGATCAGGGTTGCGAGGATGTCTCAGGCGAAACGGCCAGACCACCTCGCGCGCGACATCTCGAAGCTCAGAGTTGCGAGGATGTCTCAGGCGAAACGGGCCAGACCACCTCTCGCGCGGCGTCTTGGAGGCCAGAGTTGCGAGGATGTCTCAAGCGAAACGCGCCAAACCACCTCGCTCGCGACATCTCGGAGCCTAGAGTTGTGAGGATGGCTTGAGCGCAGCGCGCCGGACCACCTTGCGCCCGGCATCTTGGAGTTCAGAATTGCGAGGATTTCTCAGGCGAAACGGGCTAGAACTCGCGTGTAGCATCTCGGAGCTCAGAATTGTATGGATGTCTCAGGTGAAACGGGCGAGACGACCTCGCGAGCGGCATCTCGAAGCTCAGAATAGAAGCGAGGATGTCTTTGGCTGAACGCGCCAGACCACCTCGCGCGCGGCATCCTGGAGCCCGGAATTGCGCGGAAGTCTCAGTCGAAACGCACAATTTTGGCCAACGCAGAATCGAGATGTGTGACCATGTCTCATGCGAAACGGCCTGGATCACCAACTTTTTGGAGGATGTCTCTGGGCGGGCGTTCCTCGACCGCAGCTAGTTACGACTACAAGAGCGCCCCATAACTCCAATAATGTAAGTTGTTTGGGGCAAAACAAGGTCGGAGACAAATCTTGTCCGGAGGCCAAAATCCCATATTCCTAGTGCGTTCCTCAAGCCAGACCGAACAGTGAGGGCTCCCAGGGCCCGAAACCTGGGCAAGGAAGCCCAGTGTGAATCAAAAACAGCACTCGGATCTCAGGCCATCCTGAGCCTCCTCCCCCTGTTTCCTTCTCGTCCTCCTCCTCCTCCTCTCGCCGAGGCCCCCGAGCGCCTCCGCGCCTGCTTCGGCAACCTGACGGGCAGGGGGCTGTGGCGAGAGCTGAAGCAGCTCCCCCAGAGGCCGGGCATAACCAGCTACGTACCCACCCACCTTGACTTGCTTTTTCGGGGAGGCACGCCTGGACCTCCTTTCGCGAGAAAGTCAGGCCATGAGGTGTTGGCTAGTTTCGGCCTCCACGGGCCATGACCGGTCCGCCGAACTGTCAACGAATAATTCAGGATGGAGAGCCAAGTCTCGGGAGGAAGTCTAGACCTCTGAAGGTCCACATCTGCAGCAAGCCACTGCGTCTGCGGTCTGTCCCGGGACTGGTCCGATCAGGTTCGGCCAGGCGTGCAGCTGGGTGGGCGTGGAGCGTATCCATGGTATCAGCAGCCTTGCGGTCTAGACTCCTCGACCGCCGCCCGATGGATACAGGGCGGCTCTGTGCGGATGCCTTCGCGCGGAGCGTGCCCGTGTGATGCCACATCACAGGTCGTGCTTCGAAGTCCAGATCGCAAGGGTGTGGATGTGTGGATGTGTCGGTGTTCGTGTATGGACGTTGCGCTTCGCGGCGCCAAGCAAGATCGGATTGCAGAGCGAAAGCGACCGCGCATCCACGGGATCGCGCCCCGTCATCCGGACCGCGAGGGGCGCGGATCCTGATACGCTCGCCGCTCGTGGCCGGGCTTTGGCGCCCCCCCGAACAGGGCGGCCACGGACGACGAGCTCTCGCTGTGCCACGACCCGGGGCACCTGCGCGGCCTGCAGGCCGCCGCCGAGGCCGCCCGCCGGGGCGGCCGTGCGCTGTACCTGCCCCCGGGCGGCTGCCTGCGGGGAGTCGAGCCGTGCGATCTGCCGCGGGCCCACGGGTCAGAAGCGTGAGCGGCCTCCCGTGTCGAAAAAAACACAAACAAATACACAAAACAACATACAAAACAAGACACAAACAACACAAAAACACACACACACAAAAACACACACACATACAAAAACACACACACAAACATACAAACACACACACAAAAACACACACACACACAAACACACACACACACACACACACACACACACACACACACACACACACACACACACACACACACACACACACACACACACTTTGTGTGTATTTTTGTTCCCACTGCCTCGCGGGGCCCTCCGAGGGCCCCGGGCATGCAGAGCGAACAGCTGGTCCTCTGGGGGGGGAAGGCCCTTGGGTCAGTGTCGCTCGAAGCAGACAGAGACAGCGGGCAGCATGAGCAGGAACTGTCGGAGCTCCGCGCGGATTGCTTGGGTCTGAGCTGGCCCCCCTCTGGCGGCGCCTCTGGAGCCGCCCCAGCGCCCACGCAAGACATCCGCGTTGGAATGTTCTGGCTTCTGCCAGTTGTTCGAATTCGAATATTGAGACCTATCCCGGTCCTCACTGGGAAAGTCGTAAACTTGGGCCCCGTTGCCCGACCTACGTGCCCCCGGTGCAGACAGATGCGCTCTCTGTCTGGCTTCGCGGCATCTACCATCCCTCCCCGCCTTGGGGGAGTCGGCTGGTGGCGCCAAGGTGCCCTGGCCCGGGTCCGTCCGCGCCAGAGATTCAACCTCGAATCTCCCATTCTATAGAGATCAGCACCCAGACATGCAGCGCCACGAAAAATCGAGGCTGCTAGTCTGTCACCAGTTTTTCCTTCTGGATTCCAGTTTCGGGGCACGGGATTGCCAAACATTGCTTCGGGATAGAACATGCCGGCCCTGGGCCAGGGGGTCGAGAGGTCTGGGGGGCGGACGCACCAAAACATCCAGAGCTCTAGATGGCCTTGCCCTGACCTCCTTGAAAACATTCAGAGCTTTCTTGGGGTCCTCTGAGGGCCTTCAGGGGCCTTTTGGGCCATCTTGGGGGCCACTGATCAATTACACTACCGAGGTCCCCAACATGCCTATGTTTACATCCTGTGTGCACCACCAGTATCACGAATACTACCACTACGTACACGGTTCGCATTCGTTTCCCTACTATTACTACTACTACTACTACTACTACTACTACTACTACTACTACTACCACTACCACTACCACTACCACTACCAGTACCACTACCACTACTACTACTACTACTACTACTACTACTACAACTAATACTACTACTACTACTACTAATAATAATAATAATTCTTCGAATGCTACTACTACGACTACTACGACGACTACTACAACTACTACTACTACGACTACTACTCCTACTGTTGTTGGCGCTCCTAGTTTTATTACTAGTACGATTAATATTGCTACTACTACGACTACTACTACTACCTACTGGTACTATTACTGCTATCCTCACTACTACTACTACTACTACTACTACTACGACTACTACTACTACTACTACTACTACTACTACTACCATTTTAAGACTACTACTACTAGTATTATTGTTATTACTATTGCAATTATTATGGCTTCTACGAATACGATTACTACGACTACCACTACTCCCACTACTACTATTACGACGACTTACGGTTACCACCGACTACGACTATTACTATTATTACAGTTACTACTCATGTTTGTGCTACCTTTACGACTACAACAACAATTATTATTGCGATTACTACTACTACTGTTACGTCTTCCTCCTTACTACTACTACTTCTGCTACTACTACTACTCGTGCCATTACGATTTCTTGTATTAGTTCGACGACGACATCTAGTATGACTATTACTACTACTACTACTACTACTACTACTACTACTACTACTACTGCTACTCTTACTACGAATGCTACCACTACTACTCCTACTACCATTAGTTTTTTCGATTATTCGAGTACGACGATGTTTCAAGAGTATTTCGAGTATTAGTCCTACTGGAACAGCAATCAATTCTATTACTACTACTACTATTACTACTACTACTACTACTACTACTAATACTACTACTACTACGACTACTACTACTACTACTACTACTACGACTACTAACACGAGCACTACCATTATCACACTTACGATTACCAGCGCCACGATCACTTATCGTTAGCAGTCGTATTAGTATTGTAATTACTGTTACCAGTTTTTGTACCATTCGCAGATTACGAGTACTACAATTACAACTACTACTATTGCTACGACGAAGTACGCAGAGTGTTATCACTACTGGTATTACGATTACTGTTGCCACTACCACTGTTATTGCATCTACCATTCTACTACTACTACCACTACTACTACTACCCTGCTACGTGCACTGGTACTACTACAGCAACTACTACTACTACTACTACTACTACTACTACTACTACTCCTACGGTCGCTACTACTATTTCTACTACTACTACTACTACTACTACTACTACTACTACTACTACTACGACTACTACTGCTACTACTACTACTACTTCTACTTCTATTTCTGCGACTACTACTATTACTAGTACTACGGCTACTTATACTTCTAGTACTGCTACTACTACTACTACCACTACTACTACGACTACTATTACTACTACTACTACTACCAATAGAATTGGCGCTACTGGTACGAGTAATGTTGGTACTACGTGCACGGCTACTACTACTACTACTACTACTACTACTACTACTACTACGCCTACTACTACGATTTGTGCGGCGGCGGTTGCTACGATTCGGCGGTTGCTACTCGTGTATTGGAAACCAGTCGTATGATTGCAACTATTACGTCTAGTACGACGACCACCATCTACTTCTATTGCTACGTCTGCAACTACTACGCCTAGTGTGGCTACTATTCTTGCTGCGGGTACTACCACCGTCGCCAGCACGATCACGACTCCCATATTTTCGACGATGGCTACTACGACGACGACGACGACTACTACTACTACTACTACTACTACTACTACCACTAATACTACTATCACTACTACTACTAGTCCCACTACTACTATTACTAATACGACTACATCTACTACTACTACTACTACTACTTCTACTACTTCTACTATTACTACTACTACTACTACTACTACTACTAGTAGTACTAGTACTAGTACTACTGGTATTATTATTATTCCCACTACTACTACTACTACTGATGTTACTATTCCTACTACTACTACTACTACTACTACCACTACCACTACTACTACTACTACTACTACTACTACTACTACTACTACTACTCTCACGGTCGCTACTACTTCTTCTACTACTACTACTACTTCTACTACTACTACTACTACTACCACTACTACGACTACTACTACTACTACTACTACTACTACTACTAGTACTATTACTACTACTACTACTACTACTACTACTACTACTACTACTACTACTACTACTACTACTACTATTTCTATTATTATTACTACTACCGCGACTGCTACTATTACTACTACCACCACCACCATTATTATTTCTACGACTACTAGTGCCATTGCTATTTTTCATACATGAGATAGCACATATTGCATAGCATTCGCGATCTACGAATCATGCTTGTTACATATGCTACTACCAATACAGCTGGCGCTATTTGTGACCCAGACCCAAGACACCTTCGAAACGCCCCCTTGGAACAACAGATTTTGTCTGCGGCCATTGGACCACAAAATCTTGACACCAGAGGGTATCCGAGCCATTTCCAATACCAGAAATACCACACTTGTTTATTTCAAATGAGACTGTGCCCCACGGATTGTCCACGCGACCGGAACACCATATTTTTGCGAAACGCCCCCTTGACATAAGATGTTGTACTGCAGGCCCTGAGGCCAAGGGTTTTTGACCCCGACGGTGCCCTGGGAAACATCCTCGTACCGGAAATGACAAGTATAGTTTGTTTGTTCAGAAGAAGCAACACGAATTATTTAAGAGACGTAGAGAGGGGGAGGGAGGGAGAGGGACAGAGAGAGGAATAGAGAGAGAGAGAGAAAGGGAGAGCGAGAGAGAGAGGGAGAGTGAGAGAGCGAGAGACAGACACACAGCGCGAGGGGGAAGGGGAGGGGGGGAGGGAGGGAGGAAGGGAAGGAGGACGCATGCTACCACGAGTACTCCTGCCACCAATAGTAATGCCATGTCTCGCCGCGGCGAGCGGGACAATTTCCCCGGGGCCCAGAGAGGCCCGACCTCGGCTGTTGAACTCCGACGCATCTCCCTCGGCGCTCCGCTTGGCGCAGAGAGTAGCGCAAGTGTGTTTCGCCACAGACGCGACGAGGGCGTGTCCTTTCCATTGTGTTCCTCTCCTTCTTCCTCGTTGTGATGATGTGAGCGTCTCATCCCCCCCTCCTCCGAGGGAGCCTCCTCCGCCTCCTCTTCCAGCTGGCCGCCCCTGCGATGAAAAGTCTGTGGAGCGGGTCAACCCCTTCGACGTAAAGTCTTCGGGGTCAGCTGCGGACGACAATGAAGCTCCGACGTCGAATGGGTTCACGACGCCGAAACCGCCCGGAAAAGGTATGGCGGGCAGACGATTGCAGCACGGCCCCCTCTCGCTCAGTCACGGACCGCTTTCTCCAGCCGCACGACGGGAATTCGGCCTTAGTTTGGGGGTCCCACGCCTTGTGGAGGATATCCCACAGGGCCCTCCTCAAGATTTCGTCCTTGTGCGGCCGCAGGGCGTTCGTCCTAATTTTCTTATGCAACCGCTGCTAGAGCTCCTTCTGCATTGTGTAGGTCTTCGGAGGCGCCGCCACGCGTTCCATGAAGTACGGATGCTGGATGTGGTGCCAAGCGAATATGATGACGGCACATTCTGACTGGTATTTATGTTGCGTGAGTTCGGTGGCGCACCGTCCTCGCACGTGTTTCATGCAGACTTTCTTGGGCGTGTCCGTGTACATGGGCACTTGGCGCACGCGCGCACGGTGGTCCAGCAAGGCCACCCGCCCTTCCGCCAGGCAGTTTTCGAAGTCTCTCATCCACGCGGCACTGTGCGGGCTGAGTGATTCCCAGTGCTCCTTCGATGCAGACGTATGCGTCATGTGGTATATGGCGCTGCCCACCGAGGCCATGGTAGCGGCGCCATTTGGATCTATCCAGGAGTTGGCGGCGCCGCTGTCGGCGGAAGAGGCGCGCAAATCGACCTCCGCGGTGAGGTTCGCCTCCTGGCAGAGGGCCAGACGGGACGCGAGGTTTCGAAGGCCCGCGGGCGACGCTTTCTCATGAGCAAAGTTCCAGTCATTGGGCTTCATTGGCGTGGCCTTCATGGAAGTGTCATGCTGTCTTGAGGGAGGTTTTGGGTCGGCGGCCGCGCTGGGTGCTTCGTGAATTCGCTGAACCTTCGCTGGCGGCTGGCCGTCGCCCGGGAAAATTCACCAAAGAGAGGGTCATGCAAGTACCTCGCCAAGCGCTGCCTCCTGGCATGCTCGGCGTCTCGTTTATGCAGCAACCCACTGCACCTTGTTAGGAGCTCCTCAGGCCAGCAGTTCATCAGCTGTCGGTGGTAAGCATGGAATGCGCCGTGTACCAAGCCGTGTTCATCCGCACAAACCATCCAGGTTGACCTCGGCGCCCATCTCTAGCATTGATTTCTTGAGCTGCTCGCGCGGCGGTTGCAGGCGCATCTGGGCGCCATGACGGTGACCATACGTTTGACGGGGAGTCACCGGCGATCGCCCGCATTCACATATCGAATGGTCGAAGCCGGCATGAGCCAGGCTGGCTACAGTTCTTGATGATGATGATGAAGATGATGATGATGATGATGATGATGATGATGATGATGATGATGACGATGATGATGATGATGATGATGATGATGTTGTTGATGATGATGATGATGATGATGATGTTGGCGCCCCGCCTGCTCGCGCACCCCTGTCGCTTCAAGAAACTGCCACGCGCGCTACGCCCCGGAAGACCCCACCCCTTGCGCATTCCCATATGGTGTCAAGAAAGTGCCACGCCTGCCAATAGCGGCCGCGCTTAGGGCCCACCCCGTGCGCGCCCTTTCTATGGTGTCGAGAAAGTGCCACGTCTGCTGTGCCCTGGACGACGGGGGCGCATAGCAGCCGAGCTGAGGGACAACCCCCTGCGCACCCCCGTTGCTGTGTCGAGAAAGTGCCACGCTTCCTGTGCCCCAAACGACAAGGGCGCATAGCGGCCGCATTGAGGGACCACCCTCTATGCACCCCTCATGGTGTCGAGAAAGTGGCACGCTTGGCATGGCGTGGACGACCGTGGCGCATTGCGTCCTCGCTGCGCACTCCTTACGTTGTCGAGAAAGTGCCACGCTTGCTATGCCCTTGACGACCGGGGCGCGTAGCTGCCGCGCTGAGGGACAACCCCCTCGCGCACCCCTTATGGTGTCGAGAAAGTGCCATGCCTTCTGTGCCCTGGATGACAGAGACATGGCGGCCGCTCTGACTGACCACCCCCCTGCGCATCCCTTATGGTGTCGAGACAGTGCCACGTTTGCTATGCCCTGAACGACCAGGGCGCATAGAGGCCGCGCTGATGGACCCCCCCTGTGCACCGCGTATGGTGTCGAACTGATGGCACGCCTGCTGTGCCCTGGACGACCCGGGCGCATAGCGGCCGCGCTGAGGGACAACCCCCTGCGCACCCCCGTTGCTGTGTCGAGAAAGTGTCACGCCTGGTCTGCTTTGGACGAGGGGGGCGCGTAGCGGCCGCGTTGACGGACCACCCCCTGCGCACCCCTTGCGGTGTCGAGAAAATGCCACGACTGCTGTGCCCTGGACGACCGGGGCGCATAGAGGCCGCGCTGATGGACAACCACCTGCGCACCCCTTACGGTGTCGAGAAAGTACCACGCCTGCGCTGTGCCTGCGACGACGGGGGCGCATGGCGGCCGCGCTGAGGGACCACCACCTGCGCACCATCCATGGTGTCGAGAAAGTGACACGCTTGTTATGGCTTGGACGACCGTGGCGCATTTCGTCCTCGCTGAGGGACTACCTCCTGCGCACCCCCTATGTTGCCGAGCAAGTGCGACGCTTGTTATGCCCTGGATGACGGGGGCACGTAACGGCCGCGCGGAGGGACCACCCCTTGCGCACCCCCATGGTGTCCAGAAGATGCCACGCTTGCGAGATTCCCGACATTAATGCGTATAGACTCCACGCTGTGGGACCGCCTGTTGCGCACCCTCTGGGGTGTCGAGCGTGTCACGGATAGAGGCCGCGTTGAAGGACCACCTCCTGCGCACCCCTTTCTGGTGTCGAGAAAAACGACGCTCCTGCGTTACACGCTGCGAGCCCGAAACTGATATTCGGGGGATCGCCCCCAGCGCACCCGCATGTGGTTTCGAGGAGCTGCCACGCCTGCCACGCTTTGCGAGCACGAGGCGGGTATGGGGGACCACCTCGATTGCACACCATGTGGTGTCGAGAAAGTGCCACGCCTGCCATCCACTGCGACTCCTACACGTATGTCCCGCGTATGGCGTGCCATGTGTATGTGTACGAAGTGTGTCAGGCTGTATGTGGACGTGTGTCTCATATGCGTGCTCAGTACGCGGTGCATACGCCTTCGGTGTATGCTGCACTGATCTCGCCAGGTGCGCACTGGCGGTGTACGGCGTATGTGTACGGCGTATGTGTGGCGTGTGTGTGTGTGTGCGTGTGCGTGTGCGTGTGCGTGCGTGCGTGCGTGCGTGCGTGCGTGCGTGCGCGTGTGTGTGTGTGTGTTTTGTGTGTGTGCGTGTGTGTGTGTGTGTGTGTGTGTGTGTGCGTGTGCGTGTGCGTGTGTGTGTGTGTGTATGTGTGTGTGTGTGTGTGTGTCTGTGTGTGTGTCTGTGTGTGCGCGACGGTGTGCATGCGTGTGACTGTATGTAGACGCGTGGTTCATGTACGTGCAGTGCATGTGTTGTGCGCGCGTGACGGGGTGGAAAGAGGAGGACTGGAGACGGCGGGTGTGAGTGAAAAACGGTTGTGATGCGGGTGGGGAGGAAGCCCACGAAACATGTGGAAAAACCAGAAAGTTGTTTTGATTCCGCGAAGGCCGCCGACACATTGTCTCTCGGGCCTCTCTTGGGGCTCAATTGGGCCATCTTGGAGTCACCTTGAGGCCTCCAGAGCACATCGGAACCGAACTGGCGAGAGGACAACACACATTGAGTCTTTTGGTGCTGTAGTGATGTTGGGTTTTCGGGGGGTCTTTGGGAGGCTCCGTGATCACTTGGAAACTCTCTTGGGGCGCTATCTGGGCATGTTGCAGGCGTGTTGACCTCTAAACTGAGTCATCGTCGGCTGTATGGTGCTATCTCGGAAGCAATATTGGGGCCATCTTGGACGCTCTAACGACTCGCGCCCTCCCCTTGCCTTCCAGACCCAGGGGAGGATTTTTTGGGAGGGGTCAAAACACGTCTCCCTGTCGCAAGCTGTTTGGTTCACTCCCATCTGCTTTGCAAGCACATAAGTGGTATCCGAGTATCCGCATATCCAGCGGTCGTCTTTGGATGGGCAGTTATTAGGAACAATTCGCTACAGACCCCAGGTACGCGACGCTGGGGCGAAGTGCGCCACGAGTGCCAGGCGCGTCAGGCGCGCCAGGCGCTCCTGGGACCCAAGCGTGCTAGCCAAGCCAGATGCTCCACGTGCGCCAAGTTTGCCGCATGCTCCAGTCGCGCCAAGTGCTCCACGTCCTGGGCACGCGCAGAGCGTGCCAGGGGCGCCCGCGCACATCGGGAAACATGTCGGCCCCGACCATCCGCGTCGAACACCAGCACCAAGTCACGGCTGAGTGGCCATCATGATGTCTGACGGTGGGCTTGCTCACATCAGGCAATCTGCCAGCACCCCCGCCGTGTTTGTGAAACAACACTCGATTACCGCGGCTTGCCCGCGCAGAGCAGTCTTTCTTTATGTTGGACGGACGGTGGCCTGCGCACAGCAGGTCATATGTTGGAGCCCTCGCCCCCGCCGTCCCTGTCAAAAAACGAAGTGCTCGCGGGCTCTTCGAATGTGACCCAATTGCTTGCCGCAAAATTCAACTTGCATTGTTGTTTGACAGGGGTGATGGGTGGTGGTGGCGTTGTCTGGTTTGTCGCCAGTCGCGTGTGGGGGAGGGGTACATTAATATGGAGCAGTGATCAACCCTGCCCGATCAGGGAAACAAGGGTTTTGACCGTTATGCCGTCAGCGCTCTGAGGGCTGGTGGGATTTCGAGGGGAGTCCAGCCGTGGCCACCAAGAGCTTCTTGGAGGCCCCCAAGGCGGTGAACAAGCACGCCCAGCAGTCCCGAGCCTCGGAAGCTCGCAGGTCCCGGCTCGTCCCCGCCCCCCGCCCTCGCCGCCCAGGTCCCCGCACCTGGGCTCGACACGTACATCGCCGCGGGCTCCATGGACGCCGCGCGGGCCTCGGCGGGGGGCCTGCTCGCCCTGGTGGACGAGGCGCTGGGTCACGGGCCGCGCCGCGGGCTGGGGCTGTGCCGCCCCCCGGGCCACCACGCCGGCAGAGGGGGGGGTGCGAAGGAGCCCTCCGGGGCCCCGGCCTCTGGAGGTTCGAAGCCGTGGGGCGCGTGCCTGCGCTTCGTCCTGGGGCCTCCGGGAGGCTCCTCGTCGCCACCTTGAGCATCCGGCACCCACAGAAAAGAAAGGATAAGTTATGTTTAAGTTCTGCACCTTAACTTAAAATGAACTTACCTTAGAACGTACTTAAGTTACTTAGTTCGTACCTCAACTTAGACTTAGAACAAACTTAGAATTGCACTTAAAACGCACTTATTTTGCACTTAGTTTGCACTTAGTTTTTGGCCTGGTGTTGGGATGTTGTTTCGCAGTTAACGTTTGCGGGCACAGCCGCGAAGTTTGAGCTACGTCATGCCACGTCTGCTAATCAGCGTTATCTTTCCGATGTTTTTCGGCCCCTCGGTTTCTGGATTTCTGGTTGAAGGGCTTCGTTGGCCCATGGGCCCCTAGGATCCTGATGGGTCCCAGGGGCGCGCGCCTGGACTCCTTGGGTCTTGGATTCCTGGGTTCCTGTGCCCTGGTGGGAGAGCGAGGAGGAGGAGGAGGAGGAGGAGGAGGAGGAGCCATTGCCGTTTTGGCTCAAGCCATTCAGAGGGCATCTTCATCTGACGAGAAAGGATCCACTTTTTGGACGCGGCTTCTGATGAAGCGCCCAGCTGCGGCCAAGGCGATGCCCGCGGCGAAGCTCCGCAGGCCAGCTGCATGGCACGAGCAGGATAAAGACGAGGAGGACGACACCGACGAGGGGCCTCTGGTGAGCATCGCCGCCACGCGCGGCAAGGGCAAGAACACCCTCAAGGACGACGAGGACGCAGAGGACGGAGCAGCTGATTCCCGCACGACGACTCGTGCCCAGAGGCACACCTTCGCGAAGAATCGCCACCTCTTCGATCAGGCCTTGGTGGCCCAGTTCGACAAGCTGATGGACACAGCCAACAAGACCGTCGGCAAGCAGGCGCAGATCAACCAGATCATCAACAGCTGCGTCACGAGGAAGGCTGCTGGCGGTGTGGGTGTCTTGATCAAGGCACGCTCGGTGAAGCGCTTCCAGCGCAGCATGATGCGCGACGAGAACAAGGAGACGGCGCACGGCCTTGGATGGTGGAGTCTCGTCGGGACGAAGTTCGGCGGCTCGGAGTCCTTGGCGCAGAAAGCGCTCGACGCAGGGGAGGTCTACCAGGCAGAGGACACGGGGCTCTACTACCAGAAGTCCCACACCATCGAGCGGACGAGAGTCCAGGAGAAGGGCTACAAGGGCGAGGAGGACACGGGCGGCCTGCTCTCGACGGACGAGTTCGTGCAGGCGTTGTGCGACCAGGAGGAGCAGCTCACCGCGGAGCCTCTCGGCGACTGGTTCAAGCAGTGCCAGAAGGGGGTCCCCAAGAAGATCGCGGGGGCGCAGGCGGACGACGGCGACTTCACGGTCACGCGGGACTCCTACTCCTACTCGTACTCCTAGTGTTATCCCAACCCTACTGATACTCCTACTCTTACTCATGCCCCTACCCCCCCTCCTCCCACTCATAGTCCTGAGAGGGAGTGGGAGGAGAGGTAGGTGGGGGAAGGTGCAAGGGGGAATGAGTAGGAGTGGGAGTGGGTGCTACCCGCAGGAGAGCTTCGACGCGGTCTCGAGGGTGACTTTGGCCCTGCGCCGCTTGGGCACCAAGATGACGGCCGCCGAGGGCAACTCCGAGACCGCGAAGCTGATGTCTGGGAGGGCCATCAGCTTGTGCAAGGCCGTGGCGGGGCCTAGCGAGGCCATCGAGGGCCTCCTGGTGGCCCAGGGCGAGGCCAAGCGCAACACCTCGAAGGCGGACGTGGCGGAGGCTCTCAAAGCCATGAGCGTCCCGTACAAGCAGATGGTCGAGCTCTTCAATGAGATCGCGATCCAGGTGAAGTCCGCGGCCAAGGGCAGCAAGACCGCCGACGCGGCCAAGGGCTTGAAGCCGATCAAGCTTTAGGTCAGCGCTGAGGGCGCTTCGAAGAGAGTGAGAAGGATAGAAGGATGAGAAGGATAGAAGGATGATGTTTTCGTTTCAAAAAAATGTTTGGGTGTGTTTGGCGCAACCAGTGGGGCCGAGTCGATTTTGGCCCCCAGGGGCTGATTAAGGATTGAACCGAGCGAAACTACGTTTCGATTGAGCCGAGTGCTCGACGCGGCGCACGGCGCCCCGCGCGCAGGAGGCCGAGGCAGAATGGTTCGCCTCGTGCTACTCCTTTTTTCTTTCCTCTCAACCCCTGCTACTTATCCCCTCCTGACTCTGATTCTCGCACTCGTTCTGATCGCCCTCTCCCCGTCCTGCCGCTCGCCCCATCTCGGGGCCCCTCTGGCTGCCTGCCGTTCCCGCTCGGCGCGATTGCCGCGCCGCCCGGTCTCGCCCTCGTCTCGGGCAACAGAGCCCCGACCGAGCCCGCGAGAAGCGAGCGAGCCCAGCGATGGGCCCAGCAGAAAACATATGTAAAATCTTGTGCGCTGAAACAACTGGCCCCTGAAGGGAGCCCTGGGGCCCTGAAATCACGTGGCCCATGGGGCCCCGACAAGGGAACCTGGGGGCCACAAAGGAATCCTGGTGACCATGTCGCAGATATGTTGTAGATATGTTGTAGATTCGTTGTAGGTTTTGAAATCTACAACGAATCTACAACGCGATGGTGTAGATGCTTCGTAAATTTCAAAATCTACACCGAATCTACATCGCTCATCCTTGAACAGCTGTCTGTAAGGTTAGTCTCACGTGCGTTCAGAGTGTCACAGTTGTTCAGGGTCTGTCTGAAAGTCTGAATCGAAAGAGCGGGGCGGGGCGAAAAGGCCAACATTCGCACCCCTCCTTATCGTCGTAGCCGTTTTGGCTCAGCTGGCTTGCTTTGACGGGCCCTGAACTTTACAATGGGATCGAAACGCCCTCGCCAGGTTGCGAACCCAGATGATGCAGAATCCAACTACGTGTCTTGCTTGAAAGATTTCGCTGGCGGTAGATCCCTCGAGTCCGTGCTGCAGCCTTTGAACACAGATATCAATAGGTTGACACCTGTTCATGTGGTCAGATCGTATAAGCTGTTGGAGTCGTTGGTGAAAAAAGGAGTGTGTAATGGAGTTATATGGACGTCTCGGTTCATGATAGCTACAAAGGCAGTGTGCAGTGACGGAAGTGAGCTCACTGCGACGAACATCACCGATCACGTCAGGAATTGCTTCAGCATGGTTAGGCAGATCAAGTTGGACGAAACTTCGAGCGACGGTAAAACCCGTTCCAGGAAGTCGTCACCATTCCTGCGGCAGTGCGGGGCCGCCGACAGAATCGTGATCGACGCCCTCGTCGGAATGATGAAGCTCACGCAGCTGAGCGATGTACCCATCAAGACGCCCGATCCCAAGAAGCCTGTGGATTCGCCGCTATCAGGTTCGGCGCCGCCAACGTCCCCGACCCCGCGCGGCGCGGCTCTATCAGACAGCGGTTCGATGCGTGACTTGTTCAAGACAGGCTTGCGACAGGTCGAGGATATGGAGCGTGACTTGACCGATTGTTCAAGCTTGGCGTCGCTGGCGACAGTGCCGTCCACCATAGCTTACCCAGAGCACGCGGCGAAGTTCGATGAAGATGGGTATCCACAGATGCCACCGAGATCTGACATATCTGTGGTATCTCAGCCATCGTGTCGCTCTGTTGCACCGTCTCGTTCGATGAGCATGCAAGACTTCATCGACGGGCGCGAGATTCTCGACGCCCCCGATGTTGGCCCAGAGAAAACATCGAAGCCCGACAAATTCGACGGGCCACCAGACCCTTGCACGCAGCGCCGCAGGAAGGAAATTCTTCGCGTGCGCAAGGAGGCCAAGGCGACGCAGTCTATTACGGACCGCGCCAAGAAGCTTACGGTGCCAGATCCCAAGAAAAAAACAACCATCAAGACAACGGGCGACGACCCCCCCGAGGATCGCAAGCTCATCAATCCGAAGTTGGCGAAGACAAAGGATCCGGCCTTGTAAACGTGAGAGAGTTCTGGCAGAGGGAAGAGGGTGAAAGGAATCCCCGCCCTCCGATCCCCCCCCCCCCTTTTTTTTTTTTTTTTTTTTTTTTTTTTTTTATATACAAAAGAAAAAATATGTATATATTCATATATATATGTGAATATATACATTTTTTTTTTTTTTTAAAAAAAAAAAAAAAAAAAAAAAAAAAAAAAAAAAAAAAAAAAAAAAAAAAAAAAAAAAAAAAAAAAAAAAAAAAAAAAAAAAAAACGCAGCCCCCGCCGCCGCGACGGCGATGGGGGGGGGGGTGCGGAAGCCGAGGCCTTCTTCACCCTGCTCCCTCAGCCCGACACTCCCCCCCCCCCCCCCCGCCCCAAAACAAACTTCGCTCGAAGAGGTAAAATGAGGAGGAGGACGAGGACGAGAGGGACTGGATTGAGCGATTCCATAAGGACGGCCGCTTTGAGATCCCCGCGAAGGGTCTCCAGACGGGGAAGAGGATCCACGTGACTACGGTACTGAAATCAAAATACGGGGCGTCGGCTGATGCCGACATGGAAGCAGTTGCGAAGCACATGCAGGAGACGCAATGTTCGAAGGCCGAGGCTATTGCATTTCGAATCAGCCTCCGTTCCGCCTGAGATCGGGTTGCTTACCGCACTAGCTGGCGCCCGCTCGTGCAGGGGTTGCTGGGAGGCGCTTGCGCGTGCTTGGGGTTATGCGAAGCATTGCTGCGCACTACATCCGATGCTGTAGCGACTAGATACCGCGCCAAAGTGGAGCAAGGGAGAATTGTAAAAATGTATGTTTCATGTTATGTGTATGTAGCTCTTGATTCCAATTCTGTTCATTCCTCATAAGTTTATAAGAAAGGTTATCACACAAGTTATGTGCTTTACGTCGTCGCTAACATATTTTACGTCACGGCGTTGCGTTGCGTCGCCGATTGTGCAACGTTCGGTTACTTGTTTGCGCGATGGATTGCAGGGAAGTTACAGTGTTGTGATAATGTGTGAAATCGTATGTTGTAGATTCGTTGTAGATTTTGAAATCTACAACGAATCTACAACATGATGTTGTAGATTCGTTGTAGATTCCCACATCTACAACGAATCTACAACATCATGTTGTAGATTCGTTGTAGATTTCAAAATCTACAACGAATCTACAACATAGATTTTCACGTTTTAAGCACTTTTTCAACATTTCCATTTCAGTCAGTTTTTTTGTAATTGAGTTTCATCAGTTGTTTTTTTGTTGTCGAATCATCGTTCGTAATTTATTAACGTGTGTTTCCCCTCCGTAAACAAATTCGATCGCGCCCCGTCAGCGACCTCCACAGGGGCCTCGTGGGAAGCCAATTTTTTTGGATAGGATGTGGTATAATTTCGTAGGATTTATTTCGCGTTTAGACCACCCGCAATGTTTACGCCCACGTGAGGGGTTTCAAGATTGTATATTTCTTTTGAAATTGGGACCCTCTTGGGGCCCTCCTGGCCCCCTGCGGTCTACATCATCGATTTCGAAGTAACCGAACCCCGAAAGCTACGTTGTTGATTTTTTTTTTTGACAGATACCTCAAACCATTTGAAAAAGCATACCCTTTGATACATCATACCATTTGGACAGATACCTCAAACCAGTTGTTGATATTTTGACAGATAACCTTTATACGGCGTGTTCCAACACATCTTTCGGAACACATTTGTTTTTATATATTTATTTAGGGTTCTCGTCGCGAAGCAACCGCCCCTGCGAACATCCCGGGACCCCGTCCCTACATAATCCATACAACACTGATGTATTCGGGGCCTTTTCAAAAGACACACTGGGGGGAAAAACAAGATTCTAAAACAAAATACGAGGGCGGGCCCGAAACGATTTGACATCCACCGACACGCCAGAAACATCCAGCAACCACTGATTGCACCTCGAGGGCGTTCTTGATTGGCAGACTGGCAACCTGCATAACATGTAAAGGCATATGCATTACCCACACAACGGACACGGCCTCGCCACTCGCCCCTTGGGTTCGACGTCTGGGAGAGGGAGCGGCGCCCGACGCGGGCCCGAAAGTGATCGTTGTCGCACGAGGATCGAGGATCGAGGATCGCCCCTGGGTTTTCCAGACTTGCCCCTGATGGTGCTTTCTGATATTTTTTGGTCCTGGAATCCCTGGGCGGCCCCAGGGTCGCGGGGGGCTTTCGGCAGGTCCTCGGGGCGCCCTTTGGCGGAGCCCCGCGGCGCGCCGCGCCCGCTTGCCGTCGAGAGCGGGCGGGAGGGGAGGGGCTGTGCAGGCGCTCGATTTGGCTCGGTCGTTCAACAGGCTCGTGTCGGGGCCAAGCAAACGCAACACCCATGATCATCGCACGCCCGACCCCCTTCGAATCGGCAACTCCATCCATTGCAGCGTCGCTGGATCAGTAGCCGTTTTGGCTCACGCATTGCGCGCGCAATCTTGCGACACTCCGCCTCCATATAGACACCGTTCACGCGATGAAAAGATTGGGCGGTGGTAGACAGCAGCGCAAAAGGAAACTCGAAGAAATTGAGATATCCAGTAGTGCACAGCCCAGCGTCGATCCTGGGGCAGCAGGCAAGGCCGCCCTTTTAGATTCAGACCTCGCTAGGAAGTTGGTCATTAAGTGGGCCTGGGGGTTTATGAGTGCCGTTGAGATTCAGTCAATAGCGGCACGGGCGCACACCGACATGGTCGCACTTTGCAAAAGACTTGGTGTTCCAGAAAAGGCCGACGAAGCTGTGCCATCGTCTATTCGGCATCTTGCATCATTGGGCCATTGGGGCAAATACAAAGGTAATGTGTCCAGGGAGTTTCGCAATTGGATTGGCGAGCCCGCGTGCCCCCCTGCTCGCATATTCCACTCCTGGGTGAGAGTTCACAAACCCAGGGGGGCCGCAGTGCCTATTCGGCAGAGTGAGGTGAAGATTCTGGATGCGCACATGACATTCTCGTACCTTGTCAGGTATGACAGAGTGCGGTTCAACGAAAAGTTCTTGGGCCCAGACGGATCAGAAGAGACCTTGCACGCGTTCTGGATTGAGGTAGTTCGCCGACGTGACCCGCGGATACAGAATCACCCTATGTGCCTCGAGCCAGGTTGGACTAGAAGGTGCGTCCCGCTCGCCAGTCACGGCGACGCCGTGCCAGCGGTTCGGGTGGGGAAGCCTGGGTCGGAGAGCTTGGAATGCATATCTATACAATCTCTTCTAGCTAAGGGACCGACGTTGAAGGTCAAGTGTTTGTTGTGTTCGATGTTCGGGAACAACAAGGTTGCCAGCATCCCAGGCGTCCAAGACACGACAGAGACAATGTGGAAACACATCTGCTGGTCTTTGAAGGCGTTGTATGATGGGCGGTTTCCTGCAGCGGATTGGTCGGATGCCCCGTGGGACCCGCTCTCCAGCGAAGCAACCGCTGCAGGGCAACACTTGTGTTCTGAGGAGGAGGCGTTTTTCGGAGTGATCTGGTCCATAAAAGGAGACTTGGAATGGTACTTCAAGGGGTTAGGCCTCAAGAATTACAATCGGACTGACCCGTGTGAGTTCTGCCCGTGCGACAGAGCGCTGCCGAAAGCGATGTGGCCGACAAATTTCTCCCCCGCGGCAGCTTGGAAGGCGAGATTGCATACGGCGGCAGATTGGAGAGCTGGCAAGCCATCGCTTCACGCATTGCTCGCAGTGTTTCCATTTGTATCATTGAACAACTTAGAGTGCGACGAGTTACACATCCTGCACCTTGGAGTTTTACAGTATTATCTTGGCAGCATTCTGTGGTTGCTGACATATGATTGCCTCGGCGGAACACCGACCGAGAATTTCGAGCTGGCGTGGAAAATGATACTAGATGAGTACAGAGGTTCTCCGAGCGGCACAGAGTTCACAAACATGAGAATAACATCTTTCATCGACTCTGGCAAATGGAACGAAGCCTACCCAAGGTTAAAAGGGAAGGGCTGTGAGGTGAAGTCTCTTATTGTGCCTCTCCATATCATTTGGGGAAAGCTGAAAAAAAAAACAGGCCACTTTTACGATCAGGTTGCCAACCCGCTCGACGCAATGACTAAAATACAGTTCATTATAGATGATTACAGCAATGACGCGTTCATTCCAGATAATGAAGCGGCCTCCTGCTTGTCTGAGACTGATAAGTTCTGCCGGGTGTATTGTTGGCTCACGAACGCGAGCAAGGCTCGCGACCATCTGTTGTTCACTCCAGCGCCAAAACTACATTGGATGTGGCACATGAGCTACAGAGCAAAGTACTTGAGCGTCCGCAGGGGCGCGACGTTCATTGATGAGGATTTCGTTAAGCACATGAAAAAATCGGCGGCAAATCAGTGGCAGGCACAACCATGCACATGGTACCGAATGTGGTTGTCGAGAAGTATCGGTGGGGCATCAGCCTCGAGTGATAGCGCGTGCCCAGCACTTGGTTGGGCACGAGAAAACAACAGACCTCATCGTCACCATCATAATCATCGTCATCAGCATCATCATCATTATAATCATCAGCATAGTAATAATAATAATCATCATCATCATCATCGTCACCACCATCATCATCGCCACCATCATGCCCCCCCCCCCCTCCGTGGCCCTGTCGATCGACGAGGGCGCCGCGGCAGTGGCCAGGACAGCCGCCGCCCGCGCGACCCAGACGGGGCGGGGGGATGAGGAGGAGGTGGAAGAGGGGCAAGGGCGGCGGATAATACGAGCGCAAGGGGACGTGGGACGGGATGGGGGTGGATGACACGGATGAGGAAGGGGGGCGGAGGAAGGGCGACGGAGGAGGACCAGCGTGAGCGTTTTCGATCAAGACCCTGAACAGCTTGTTGTCGGCCGTGGTCCTGGGGCCGCCTGGGCCTTCGGGGGCCGAGCCTCCGTCCTGGCTGTGTTTGGGGTCTTCTGTTTGCTTTATTTTCAATGGTTTTAGGTGTTTTTTTTTGGCGCCCTCTGGGGGGCGTCCAGTGTGGAAAACACACACGACAATAAATAATGATGTGATCAATTTTCTGTTGAACTGATTTTCCGATTCTGGTTTGCTGGCTCTTCGTCCTGAGTCCCCCCTCCCCTCACTATTCGCACGGCTCGCGCCGACTCCGCCAGCCGATGTCCCCGCGCGGTTCGCGTCCGCGGCACTGGGCGCTCGTGGGGGCCCACATTGGGAGGGGGGGCCTTGGGGCCCAAAGACGACTCCACGCGGGCATCCAAAATAAAAAACGAGATGGCTTGTGGTATGCATTCGTGGGTTTTGGTTGGGTTCGGCTGGGGCAGTCCTGGGGCTTTCCTGAGCCGTCGCGTTTTTTCCTGAGGGCCTCTTGGGCCGTGCCCTGCGGGCTCCTTGGTTGTTCCCCAGGGACATGCCCGAAATTTCCTGGTCTCGATTCGGGCGTCAGCGATGCCCGCCCTCTGCTAGGCGGCCAGAGACAGCTCATGGGGGGCTCCGCAATGCCCCAAGATTGCCCCGAGAGAGCAACGAGAGGGGCCCAAGGAGGAGGAGGAGGAGGAGGAGAGGAGGAGGATTACTGAATTTATGGATCGCCAAGCACGGCAGCCTTCAATCGGGAAGCTGCCTTGTAGGAGAGCGTTCGGCAACCGCGGAAAACGACGGATAAATTATGTTTAAGAATCTATGGTAAGTTCAAATTCAGTTAAGTGATTTTCTCCCCCCCACAACGAATGTAGATACGTTCAAACTAAGATACGTGCAACAGAGCAGAGATTTCTGATTACACTCATCCATGTATCGAAAATTGTGCGGTGTTTCCAACAGCTGGTCGGCCTCGTATTGGATCGTCGCACGTTTCTTGCCTTAGGCCGCATTTAGCATGTACTTAAAATGCCCTGCCCTGTTGCACTTAACTTAGTTTGAACTCATATACCTTAGTTTTGCTGGCGGGTGCACCTTAGTTTCTTAGAACTTAACATAGTTTCGTAAACTTAATTTATCCTTTGTTTTCTGTGGGTGCCGGATGCTCAGGGCAGGGTTGGGGGCCCGTCGAGTTGTTCTGGCCGCAGCGCGCCCCGGGGCAGGTCTGGGGGTGGACTCCTCGACGCGGATCCAGCCTCCCCCACCCCCAGACCTGCGGTGTGGTTGGGGTCGGAGTTTGTTTGTTATTTTCGGCCAAGGGTCGGGAGCTTGGGACCCCGTACGCACAACAAAACACAGCGCATCGGATCTGCGGGACTTTGTGGTTGCTGGTCAGCACCCGAACGAGTCTGCCGTCGCCCCTGAGGCGGCCCAAGGGCGGCGGCGGACGCGTCGAGCGCGCGACCGCCCGGGGCGACGGCGGATTCGTTCGTTCGTTCATCATTCGTCGCCGCCTCTCGGTCTTGCCTGCGCCCTCACGCTCAAGCCGGCAAGTGTCTGCTTGCGATGCCACGCCGTCGCCGCCGCCAGGTGCGTGAGTTATCCTGGGTGTCGCTGCTGGCTGTCCTGCCACTGCGTCTTCCTGGAGAATCTTTCTGCGCTTATCCGAGGTGGTTCCCGCCGTAAGCTCCAGGGGGACCCGTTCAGAAAGCATACGCTGGCGCCCGTGCAAGGCATGCCCCTCGTTTTCGCTTTTCGGTTCCTCCTCCACAGAGATCAATCACCGCCACGGCCTGGGTCACCTCGGACTCCTGGCCAGAACGCACCCCGGGAGAGATCCAGGGATGAAGCACTTCCTCTCGTTCCCCTGCAGGCAGGGCGAGTTGCGCCGGGTTTTGCCTGCTGAACAACGTGGCGGTGGCCGCCGCCTACGCCTGCGCGGCGCACCCGGACAAGGTGCGGCGCGTGCTGATCTTCGACTGGGACGTGCATCACGGCCAGGGGACGCAGGAGATCTTCTGGGCGGACCCCCGGGTGCTGGTGTTCAGCGCGCACCGGCACGGTGTTGCCTTCTATCCGGGCACCGGCGACGCTGGCGAGGCTCGCCACATCCCCTCCTCGCCTTTGTCCTCCTCGTCCTCCTCCTCCTCCTCCTCCTCCTCCTCCTCCTCCTCCTCCTAAACAAGGGAATTCGGCATAGGGTTTACGCCGCGTTCGGCTCCAGGAGCACCAAAAGGAAAATGTCCGAGATGAAAAATTTGTCTCGGGGGAATTAAGAGGAGCGACAGGTAGTTAATGATGGTGATGCGTTTCAGGATTTCCAGGCATTGTTGTGTCCCGCGCGGCCACAGATATGAACGGCCGAGTGCGAATGACCGAGGTCCGCTTGGAACTTTGGAAATTCCAGGACGTGTCCTGAGCCAATCGCATCATGACGTGAGTCTCGTCCAAGAGGAGGCCAGGGCCCCAGGGCCCAGGACCTGTTCCCCTCAATCGGGAGGAGTCCTATCTCCCAAGGCCACGAGTCCAGGTCCGAAATGTGACCCGCACCCCCCCCTGTCGCTACAAAGCACTTCTCGTGGGGTGTATGGTATACTCGTGGTCGACCCGAGTTTACCGCAGTTGCTTTACGCTCGCGGCGTCAATTTGATTGCTTGGTGGTGGTATGTTTGCAGCGGGAGCTCACGTCAAGTTTCAGATTAGGTCCCGCCATTTTTCTGACGGCCCGTTTCCCCGATCTCTGCGTGGGCGGTGTGTATCAGAGAGAGGGGGGAGGTCCAGAACGGTCTCGCGATCGCTCCGGGGTTGCCGCAAAAGCTAGGAGGGGTAGTTGGTAGGGGGAGTAGTCGGTAGGAGAAGTTAGTTTTGGGAGTGAGTCAGTCGAGGAAGAGCAAAGGTAGATGGAATTCTAGACGCCTCGCGTATCCCCACCAGCCCGTCCAGAAACGACGCCCAGGCGAGTAGAGGGTCGTCCTGAGGGGCTTTTCGGCGTCTTGGGTGCCTCGGGGGGGCCTCTGTGGGCCGTTCGGGATCCTCTTTGGGGCCTCCTGGGGGCGTCTTCGGGCCTCTTGGGGCCATCTTGGGGCCTTTGGGGGCCTCCTGGGCGCTTCTTGGGGCCATCTTTGCCCCCTCAGGAGGCCAAAATGGGGCCACAATCTTAGTAAAATCAATGATTTTGGCTTCCTCGCCGAGGCCGTTTTGGACGCTCTGACCGCTCGCGGCCCGCCCCGTCCAGGTCCACGGGGAGGGGGTAGGGGGAGGGGTAAATCCCTCCCCGAAGGGAAAGAGGGAGGGGTGGAAGAGGAAACGCCTTAAACCACCGACGCCCAGAGGGCTGGTGGGATTGCCTCGATCAGGGAAGTGGACAGCACACAGAGGAAGCCAGTATGAGACATCTTGGAATTTCTTGAGCCATCTTGGAGGTCATTTTGGGCTCTCCGAGGCGCTCTTGGAGTCATCTTAATCAGTGCCCCCCCCCAAGAGGCCAACATGTGGCTAAAACCTTAGTGCAAACAATGGTTTGACATTATCGCCGAGGCCTCTGGGAGCACCTTGGGTGCCTCTGGGGGGTCTCTTGGGGCCTCTTGGGGGTCTCTTGGGGGCCTCCTGGGGGCCTCTTGGGGGGCCTCTTGGGGCCATCTTGGGGCCATCCTGCGGCCTCTTGGGGCATCCTGGGGGCCTCTTGCGGCCATCGTGGAGGAAATCGATCAAAGAAGAGGGGAGCTTTAATTAGCCCTGCCCCCTCAGAAGGCCAAAATGGGGCCAAAACCATAGTAAAATCAATGATTTGGGCTTCCTCGCCGAGGCCGTTTTGGACGCTCTGACCGCTCCCCGCCCCTCCTGTCCAGGTCAGTGGGGAGGGGGTAGGGGGAGGGGTAAACCCCTCCCCGAAGGGGAAGAGGGAGGGGTGGAAGAGGAAACGCCCTAAACCACCGACGCCCAGAGGGCTGGTGGGATTTGTACGGCAGCTCCGGGTCGTGCCGATGCGGCGGCGAACTCAACGACGCGGGCCTTCAAGGTTGAAAGCCGCCAGTGGCCCAAAATTGCCCCCAACAGGGAACGATCGGGCGATCGAAAGGCCATCAAGGTTGAACGATCCAGGCGGTGTTAGAAACCTGCACCAGAGTCGTTTCGACGCGGCTCCCACGCAGCGCACCCCCTCCCAGAGGTCGGCGAGGGCCCCGGGCTCGGCTTCACGGTCAACGCGCCCCTCCCCGCTGGCTACGGCGACGGTTGCTTGTGGGCCGTGTGTGCCGAGCTCGGCGGGGCGCACTAGGGGGTGTCGCGAGGGGGGGCGGCCTGCGATTGGGAGGGAACGGAACAAAGGAAGGAGAGGTACCGATAGCGCTACCTGGTCCTCGTCACCACGGTCAGAACCACCAGAGAGGGTCTTGCAGCAGCAGTATCGGTATCTTGTTGTCCCCCAATCAGTGGCACGCCGCCGTCGGGAGTCCCTGAGCGTGTTTCTCCTTTGCTTCTGCCAGAAGGCCTGGTGCGTGCCTCTTCTCACCAGAGGGGACAGAAGCACTACCACCAGCTCGGGGGGTGGCCTTTCAGAAAGAGCTCAATGGAGTTCTGGTGGTGGCTCTTCTGGCTTTCATGATCTTCAAGAATTATGCGCTAATTGGTTCCCTACGGCGACGCGTCATTCATATTGTTTTGCTCCCACGTTCGAAGGAAGCGGAAGAGGGCTTCTGAGAAGGCGGGCGCCTTCGTAGAGCTCCCCCCGAAGCCCTCTCAGAAGCCTCCGGGTCTATGGTGATTTTTGTCGCAGCGCGATCTCCCAGAGATTTGGACACTTTCCCCAGCGCTGGCTTTTCATCCTGAGTCCTTGTTTGACGGTCCTAGGGCCGATTAAGGGATCCCGAATGGTCGAAGATTTTCTGTCGTGTTTTCTTCCGCCATTCGAGGGAGTCTGAGAAGAAGTCCCCTGCCTTCTCTGAAGCTCCCCGCCTTCTTTTACAGTAAGTTCGTGTCGTGTCGGCGCGGTTGCGACTTCAGCGCGGGCGTCCTGGGTTGAACGCCGCCATCATCCCAGACTTCGCCAATATGGAACGATCCAGCGATCGAAAGGCCGCCGACCGTGCACGGTTGAACGATCAACGCGGTGTCGGAAACTGACGCCGGGGTCGTCACGACACGAGCCTTGCCGTAAAAGGCCCCCCCCCCCAAACCCCCTCCCCCGCGCCACCCCCCCGCGTGCGCGCCGCCACCGAGCTCCTGCTGCCAGCCGCCAGGCGCTTCAGGCCGGACCTGATCCTCGTGAGCGCCGGCTTCGACGCTGTCGCGGGCGACCCGCTGGGCGGCTGCGCGTGCACGCCACGTGGCTTCGGTGCCTCGGGCCCCGTGCGCAAAGTCCGAGACCTCCAGCGTGCTGAAAGGTCGGGCCCGCCCCCCCCGGTGACCTGGGGAGACATCGAGACAGCCACGGTCAAGCTGCCTCTGGCGGCACGCACAGGGGGGCAGGGCGGGGGGGGGCGCCCCTTCCAAGAAGGCTTGGGGGATGGGTCTTCCTATGCAGGCCCTCCCGGCTTTCAACAAGCCCTCTGAAAAGCACCCGAGCCTTGCAGAGAAGGCCCTTGCCTTCCAAGGAGCCCCCCGCTTTCTCAGAAGCATCCACTGGTGTGCGCCGCCGACGAGATCGCTTGCACGGAGGTTACCCGCCGTTCTCGGCCTTCAGTGGCCCCCCAGTGACTTCATACAGCGACTCAGGTCGTGGTCGGGACTATTGTAAGGGGGGGGGCGTATTTAAGCACAAGACATCGGATATCTGGGATAGAACCCCCGTCAAGCCGATCAGGAAATCCGCCCGGGCGGCCTCTTTAGTTGGCTTTTGGAGGGGGTGATGCAGCCGCCGTTTTGCAGCCTGCGCCCGCCAGGTCTGGTCCCCAGGCTGTTTTCGTTGAAAAGTGTTTTGTCAAAGGGGGTTCTATTCGCCCCCGAGTGTCGGAAAAGTCCAGGTGAATTTGTTTATCCTTCCTGAAATGTGGGCGTCGCAATTCTTCCACTTCGGATGTTCTCAACAGGTTTCGGGCCCTGAGACCCTCGCTGACCGATCCAGCTTTCAGTTGTTGGGCGCCTCCGGGTCTTTCATATTATCATGTTAGCAGCCCGAAGTGGTTCTCGGGGTACGGGTCTTCACGAAACGGCCTTGGGGAAGCGGTCAAGCAGTCGGGATGTTGAGGGATTCCGCATTCAAAATTGAAAATGTCGGATCTCTGGACGCAAGGGTTGTCAATGTGGTCTCGCGAGGGGATGGGCCTTCTAAGAAGACAGGGGGTTTCTTAGAGGTCAGGAGGCTCCTTAGAATGGCCCCGCCTTTTCGCGCTACCAGAAGGGGGTGGGTCGCGCCGTGGGGGATTTCCAAGAACCTGGCGTCGCTCGGACTTCTGGACCCTGTGAGTTTTTTTGTGCGTCTCTTTGCATCCACCCGCTCAACTTGGATCCGTGTAGGCCGCCGCTTGTGTACGGAGCTGTGAGAAACTCGATCGACTCAAACCACCCCCCCGGTCACAAAGAAGGCGCACACGGAAACCGCGCCCACATGAGGGCACGGTAATCCACGACGACAAATGTTCGGAGGTTTGTGCGGATACCTGAGATCTGCATTGGACCCCTTCTTGGCGCGATCCGTGCGCCAGGGAGGGGTCCAAAGGTCCAGTGCCGATCCAAGGGACCCGCGCGGAACTCCGAAAGTGTAATGCGTGTTTCCACTGATCTTAGAATGATGTTCTTGCTATTTCCACTTCCCTGAGGTTCGGTTATTGTAATTATCCGTAAAGGCTTCGCCCCCTGCCGCCGGCCCCCTCTCTCGGAGAATGGGCCATGGAAGAGCTAAGTCATGAGGCCTTGGCGCTGTCGTGAAGCAGTATCGAAACTTCATGCGAAGCCGATTCGCAATCAGCAAAACCAACTGATCACAAGAGGGGTTACCACACCTGGCGATTGGTAAGACGTGTATGGTTTACGGGCTTGGTTACCACACCTTGCGATTAAAGGGCCGAGGGAGTTCTCGCAGTTTGGGTTACCACGCCTTGCGATGGATGTGCGTGAAGGGTGGCACCGAA
>CAUYUJ010001627.1:0-37500 GCA_963575745.1 Prorocentrum cordatum
TGCTATCTAGCGAGTCTGCGGCCAGCCCATGCCGAACAGCCGCAATTGCTTGTCGAAGGCCTTCGCCCAGTAGATGCTGTGGCACCAGCAGACTAATCATCAAGAAAGAGTCATGGACATCTTGGTTCACATCGTACGTGGTGCCGTGGACGACCACCTGATCTGGATCATCGCGAGGTGCGATCTGTGGCTCAAGGTCTGGAGCTGTGCTATCTAGCGAGTCTGCGACCAGCCCATGCCGAAAGGCCGCAATTGCTTGTCCTACGCCTTCGCCCAGTAGAGGCTGTGGCACCAACAAACGGATCATCAGGAAAGAGCCGGGAGATCTCCTTGACTGGGGCTGTGTCTGGCCCGTGGGCCTCCACGAGCTGCGATATGTAGCTGAAGATCTGGAGCTGTGCTATCTAGCGAGTCTGCGGCCAGCCCATGCCGAACAGCCGCAATTGCTTGTCAAAGGCCTTCGCCCAGTAGATGCTGTGGCACCAGCAGACTAATCATCAAGAAAGAGTCATGGACATCTTGGTTCACATCGTGCGTGGTGCCGTGGACGACCACCTGATCTGGATCATCGCGAGGTGCGATCTGTGGCTCAAGGTCTGGAGCTGTGCTATCTAGCGAGTCTGCGACCAGCCCATGCCGAAAGGCCGCAATTGCTTGTCCTACGCCTTCGCCCAGTAGAGGCTGTGGCACCAACAAACGGATCATCAGGAAAGAGCCGGGAGATCTCCTTGACTGGGGCTGTGTCTGGCCCGTGGACCTCCACGAGCTGCGATATGTAGCTGAAGATCTGGAGCTGTGCTATCTAGCGAGTCTGCGGCCAGCCCATGCCGAACAGCCGCAATTGCTTGTCCTAGGCCTTCGCCCTGTGGCACAACCAGACGAATCATCATGAAAGAGCAAGGAGATCTCCTTGACCAGGGTGCACGTCGTACGTGGTGCACGACGTACGTGGTGCCGTGGACGACCGCCTGATCTAGATCATTACGAGGTGCGATCTGTATGTAGCTGAAGATCTGGAGCTGTGCTATCTAGCGAGTCTGCGGCCAGCCCATGCCGAAAAACCGCAATTGCTTGTCCTAGGCCTTCGCCCTGTGGCACAACCAGACGAATCATCATGAAAGAGCAAGGAGATCTCCTTGACCAGGGTGCACGCCGTACGTGGTGCACGACGTACGTGGTGCCGTGGACGACCGCCTGATCTAGATCATTACGAGGTGCGATCTGTATGTAGCTGAAGATCTGGAGCTGCGACATCTAGCGAGTCTGCGACCAGCCCAT
Organism: Prorocentrum cordatum; assembly: GCA_963575745.1. Lineage (NCBI taxonomy): Eukaryota > Dinophyceae > Prorocentrales > Prorocentraceae > Prorocentrum > Prorocentrum cordatum. The sequence goes on from CAUYUJ010001627.1 coordinate 1,279, forward strand.
GCCGAAAGGCCGCAACTGCTTGCCCCAAGCCTTCGACCAATAGATGCTGTGGCTCCAGAAGAGCCGCTTGGGGCGCGCGCCTGGCGTCGACGCCGCCGGCACCGCCTCTCGCTGTCGGGCCTCCGCCCGCCAGTGCGGCAACTGCGGCCGCCCTGGCGCCCCGCCCCTGCCGCGCGCTGGCGCCACCTCGAGCCAACATGGCTTGAGCAGAAATGGCTGCCGGCGGCGGAGGAGGAGGAGGAGGAGAAGGAGAAGGGGAAGACGATGACTATGAAGACATAGGAGATAGAGGAGGAGGAAGAGGAGGGGGAGGAGGAAGAGGAGGGGGAGGAGGAGAAGGAGGAGGAGGAGGAGGAGAAGGAGCAGGACGAGGAGGAGGAGGGGAGGAGGGGGAGGAGGCGGAGCAGGAAGAGGAGAAGGATAATGGGGGGGGAAGAGGGGCTCGCGGGATCCATGACCACCGCCTGGGGGATCGATCTTCCCAGACTCCCTCGCGTCGTGGCAAACAATATGACGGTCGGCTTTTGGACGTTTTCGGCCTCCGGGAGACCCTCGCCGGGCCAAAGGACTGTCAAAGGAGGCCCTGGACGATTCGGTCCTGGGGAAGGGGTCTGTGACAAAACTCATGACCCCTGGGGTCTGGATTCGGGGACCTCGGCAAGCGGTGGATATGTTTGCCCCCCCACGGCTCGAGGATGCCCATATAGGCGGGTTTCGGAAACCCTCAGCCCAAACATGTGGCCATCTCTTGGGGGGGCATTTTTTCTTCCGCTGGCTTCAGCCAGCGGGGGAAGCCTCGTTTTACTTCCGCCGCCTTCCGCCGAGGAAGACATGTCAACTCCTTCGACTCTCAGAGGCGAGGGCCTCTCTGGAGCGTGCCACTAGCCACCGCCTCCCTTGGACCCTGAAGACCAACAGCCCCCAGGCGGCCGGCGGCCGTGGACGAGGAGGAGGATGAGGAAGAGAAGGAGGAGGAGGAGGAGGAGGAGTCGGAGGAAGAGGAGAAGGAGAAGAGGTAGCAAGGAGGAGCGGAACGAAGCTGGAAACAGAGCGGTTCCTTCTCAAGCCCTTGGAGGACCGAAAGCGCCCCCCTCCGAATCCTGGTTCGGTGGCAACTCATGGGAGCCTCCAATACCATCTTGTCGGCTCTTGCGAATCGACGCTAATCGACGCTAGTCGACGCTCCATCGACGCTAAATCGGCGCTATCGACTCCCAGACGCTTATCGGCGCTAGCGGACGCTAAAGACGGACTCGAGAGGGAGGGCACGCAAGGCTCCCAAGATTTGCTACCCCAAGATTTGCTACCGGACCGGGGAGGAGTCGGATGGAGAAGAGGAGGAGCAGGAGGAGGAGGAGGAGGAGGAAGAGGAGGAGGAGGAGTGGAGAAGAGGGAGGAACGGAGGAGCGGAACGGAGCTGGAAACAGAGCGGCTCCCTCTTACACCAGTCGAGGACCGAAGGCGCCCCCCTCCTCCTCCGCCTCCTCCTCCTCCTCCTCCTCCTCCTGGTCCTCCTCGTCCTCCTTCTCCCCCCGCTCTTGCTCCTCCTCCTCCTCCTCCTCCTCCTCCTCCTCCTCCTCCTCCTCCTCATCCTCCTCCATCTTCCCCTCCTCGCCCTCCTCCTCTCTCTCCTGTGTCCCCCCGGATCCCGAGGTCCTGGCGTGGTAGATCGCCCGCGCGAGCGCCACCCGCGCCTGCTGGCCCCCGCTGAGCGTGGCGGCGCTGAGCTCGTCCCCCCGCCGCGCGAAGTCCACCGCGGCGGCGCGGCATGCCAGCTCGAAGAGCGGCGCGTCCAGCGGGGCCCCCGCGGTGACGATGTCCTCTCGGGGAGGGGCCCGCGGTCCTCAAGACCTCATGAGGAGGAGGAGGAGGAGGAGGAGGAGGAGGAGGAGGAGGAGGAGGAGGAGGAGGAGGAGGGGAGGGGAGGAGGAGGGTGAAGAGGAGGAGGAGGAGGAGGAGGAGGAAAGTGCCTTCAGAATGTGCACCTGTGGAGGGCGGGGAGGCACCCGCGGGAGGGAGGCTGGCATGGCCTCGCCACGCCTTCCTCTTCCCTCTCCCCTGTTCTTGGCCCATCGCTCCCCACCCTTCTCCTCCTCTTGCTCCTCCTCTTGCTCCTCCTCCTCCTCCTCCTGCTCTCCTCCTTTCCTCCTCCGCCTCCACCTCCGTCTCCTCCTCTCCTCCTCCCTCCTCCTCCTCCTCCTCCTCTCCTTCCTCCTCTCTTCCCCTCCTCCTTCCCTCCTTCCTTCCCCTCCTCCTCCTCCTCCTCCTCCTCCTCCTCCTCCTCCTCCTCCTCCTCCTCCTCCTCCTCCTCCTCGACAAGACTGCATGTGGAAGGCCTCGCGCTTCAACTCGAGACCCAATTTGCATCGGACCAGCGTCGGGTTTACATCGGGTGCGCGTCGGATCATCGCCGCGCGATCGCCGGTCCATCTCTTACAGGGAAGACGTGTGGACTAACTAATTTTGGCTGTTGTGCGCCGCGCGAGGCCTATAGTGACTACCTACCAGACCACCCCAACCCAACCCGAAGACCCGAATTTCGGGTTGGGGGCGGTAAAGGTTCCACATGTTTTTTTCGATGTTTCCCGACCCCCCCCACTGGAAATCGAGGGTAAATCTGAGCCTTCGGGTTGGGTTGGGGTGGTTTGGTGGGTGGTGATCGAGGATTTTCCTCATAGAAGGTCCAGGCAGACCTCCTCGCTCCGTGTCATGAATCACGACGGAACAACGTTGAAGGTTTTTGTCCGCTCTTGGGGGCCCTCGCTGGGGCCTAGGGACGGTCCACGAGAGCAACTCAGACGAAACGCCATTTCCTGGGAGAAGAGGTCCAGACCTCTGGGGGTCCAAGTCATGAGACAAAACCATGACGTCGGGGGCCCACGACAGGGAACAACTCTCCCAGGCAAGGGACTCGACGACCCGTGCCCGAGTCTGGCTGGCGCAGGCCCGTCGCGAGTGGCGTCCCTTCGGGGGGCGCAGCCAAGCCCACCCGGACTGGCAGCCTGCACCTGCAACGGCTTGTGCGTGTCGGACTGTCAGGCAGGCTATTTTTTGACTATTTTTGAATATTCCTCGTGCAGAGGGACAGGCCCGACTTACGACCAGGACACGTCGGGGATCTCCGAGATCCCACGGTTCGGAAAGGCGGGCGCCGCGGCCGCTCCGGAGCGCCCGGGAGCACTCCGGGAGCGCGTCTCCTGGAACGCTCGCCCATGGAACCCGCTCGGCTTCGCTGTGGGCCCGCCCGAAGGAGTCCCAGGCAGATCAGCTCTGCATCGCATGGAACAGAATGGTGAAGCGCAGTCGCGCCGCCTCGCATAGGATCGCTGCGAGTCGCTGGCGGAGCGCCTCGGGAGCCAGGTCGCGAGCGGGCCAGACCGAGCCGCAGGCCAGATCGCGCGGGGGCAGGTCGCCCTGGCGGGTTATTCTCGAGGGAGGTGCGGCAGCAGCCACGGTTCTGACCATGGCGCGCGACAACACATCGAGCGGGGCCCTGTGGACCCCTCTCCAGGGCAGGTCTGCTCTGGGGCACAGAGCTGCTCGCGGGAGTCTGCACGATCTGAGCGCGCGCCTGCGCCCCTGGCCTCCATCTGCAGCCGCCCCTCTCCTTGCTCGAGCCCTTCGTGCTCAAGCGAGCGGCAATCGAAAACGGGTCTTGCGCGAGATGACGCAGCGACCTTGCGCGGCGGCTTACGCAGGCCGCCAGCGCGGCACGTTATATTGGAGGTAGGGGGCGCTTACGCGCAACCCTGCGCGGGCAGCTCACGCGCCGATGTCGGCGCCACCGGCCCTGCTTTTGCTGCGTCGCTCCATTGGCGATCCCACAGCCTGGTCTTCCGCTTCGACCGCGCTGAGCGTCCTCCAGCGCCGCGACTAGAACCAAGCTCTGGGACATGCGATACATATCTCATCCATGCCCTTGCTGCTGCCTTCCACTGTGGGCGCCACGGGGGCGGGCACTGGTGAGAACTTGGCTTCGGGAGGCTGGGATTCTTTCCGTATGTAACAAAAAATCGGTCTCTGGTGGGACAGGCTTTGGGGGCAAGAAGGTACCGATACCGCTACTCCCCAGACCCTCTCCCAGGGGTGCGCTCTGACCAGAACTCCCAGGCGGATCCAGCCGTAGCGAGGAGGGTATCCCAGGAGGCTCCCAAAGAGGGGGAAAGATGCAAGGAGTACGTAGCGGTATCTGAACCACTTCCTCCTCTGGCGTCTGGCCCCCGACGTCACGACTTGCTCACAGCGTCGACCCCCGACGCTCTCGACCCATTCCCCAGAACCAGATTTTCATCCTGTGCCGTCTTCTGAGGGTCCAGGGGCCCGGCGACGAACCCCCCAGAGGCCGCAAAACTTCTGCCAGGACGCGACGGGGTGGGTCGCTGGGTCGGCACCATCGACGTCCTCCTCCAACTCCGCCTCCTCCTCCTCCTCCTCTTCCTCTGACGTCTGGCTTCGCTAGAAGAAGAAACAACTTCAGACATGTAAGCATAAACTTTTTGGCGCTCCGCGCGGATTTCTCGGATCCGCGCTGGGCCCCCCTCCCTGGCGCGCGCAGCGCGCCAGGGGCGGCGCCAGAGGCGTCGCCAGGGGGGCCCAAGCGCCGATCCGGGAACTCCCCACGGAACGCCACAAGTTTATGTCTACTTCTGCGACTGACGTCTGGCCTCCCCCGGGTCCTCCAGGGAGCCGGTCGGCACCCAGGGCTTCTGGGCGCAGTAGGCGACCCTGCCGGGGGGCGCCGCGAGGCCCGCGCGCGGCAGCTCACCCAGCAGCGCCCGCAGCAAGGAGGACTTCCCGGAGCCCACCGCGCCGACCACGGCCACGAGCTCCCCCTCCTGCGGGGTGCTGCCAAGTATCCGCCACCGTGATTCCTTGCACGTTGAGACGTGGAGAGATGCCAAGTGCTGTCTGGCAAGGTGCTTGTAATCTTCTACTGCAAGAGGCCCACCTAACCCCCTCACGTCGCACCTGGAGGTCCCTGGACGGCCATGGCATCTCCCCGGGGGGGTCACGGTGGCGGGACTTGCCGTAAGCAGCTGGACAAGAGGCCCCCGTAGATGGTGTCGAAGTAGATGGGGTCAAAAGATCGCACCGCATCGGCGATGCATTGGCGGCGTCGGCGATGCATCGGCGCCAGCGGCGTAGATAGAACCAGGCTGAACATCGGGCCGCATCGCCGATGCATCTGCGACGCGGCGCTATCCTCCGACCGACTCCGACCCCATCTTCGTCGACCCCACCTGGGAGTTCTAGAAAATACAATAGGGGCTCGACCAGAAGAAACCTTCCACAAGAAACCCAACCCTGAGACCCCAGGGCGTCCATTGATTTTTGGTGTGGGAGCGTCACGCTCTCCGTTACAAAACCATCAAAGCACGAGGAACCCAGGGCACCCTGGAGGCAAGCAGGGTGCTTATTCTTGGCGTGGGTTCGCACTGCAAAGGAGGACGAAGACATTGTAACAAAAAAATGCGCGTCCAGAGCTCCGCGCGAATCTGCTGGATCGGCGCTGGGCCCGCTCCCTGGCGCGCGAAGCGCGCCACCAGGGGCGCCCGACACCAGGGGCGCCCGAGGCGTCAATCCACGTTATCCGCGCGGAGCTCCAAAAATTCCTGTTCGCACACGTTTCTCTTCTTCGGCTGAAGGTGCCCCTGGCCCGAGGCACCTCCAGGATTCCCAGGGAGGTATAAGACGAAGCCAGGGCGAGGATAACATCGGGTGAGGATGAATGGGGAATCTCTGAGATCTGGCGGCTCTGGAGGATCTCTGGGGCGCCGCGGCCTTCTCACAGCGTTCGGGAACGCCCCGAGAGAGTGCCGGAACGCTCTGCAACGGACTTACTCTCGTCCTAGCCTTAGGTCGGGCATGCCCCCCTGCAGGCGGATTTTGGAGGACAATTTTGACACAAATGATAGAACATAGTCGAACAATCGTCCCCGGACTCTTTTTAAATACTATTTTTGAAGATTCATCCTGTAGAGGGACATGCCCGACTTACTCGTAGCCCCGTCCGATGAGGCCTCGACGGAGTCCAGAGAGCACACCTCCACGAGGCCCAAGGGCCCCCAGTGCGGCACGAGAGAGAGGGCCGGGGCTGCCCCAGAGGCCACGAACCCTTATACATTTGGGGGGCAAGAGGGTGGAGATACCGCTACTCTCCAGACCCAAAGGTGCGTTCTGGCCAGACCTTCGGAGCGAATCCTGGCCCGGACGTCCATTTCCTGTGTGTGTTTTTCCAGTTTCGTGCGTGTTTTTTTCGCCAAATGATGAAGGATGCTCCTCGATGGTCCTCGCCGAGGAAAAAAACGCACACGTCCGAGCGATGCCAAGCCATAGGCCAAGAACCCTTCTACATTTGCGGTGCAATAGGGTCGAGATACCGCTACTCTCCAGACCCAGAGGTGCGTTCTGGCCAGAGCTTCGGGGCAAATCCAACCGTGGCGACGAGGGAAGGGTAGCCCGCGGCATCGTTATCTCCCCCCCCTCTGCTTCAAAGCACCCCCCCCGACATCCTGGATCTCCAGGGGCTCCTCGAGGACGAGCGCGAGGTCCGCGTCCGGCGACAGCTGGTACCTTCCGTGGAGACGCAATTCTCGGGTTCGGGGGACTCGGGTTGGCCTGGCGGGGTCGTCAGGAGAATGACGAGACCCAGTGTAAAATTTGAGGCGAGCTCCCGCTCTCAAAATCCCACGAACACGGAACCATCAGATTCGAGACGGGCCCCTCGAAAGGCGGAACCCGAGCTCCAGCGAGCTCGAGTCTTCCTCGGAGAAGGGCGACTTCAGACACTGGAAACTCCAGCCCCCTCCGGGGGTCCAGACGCACCAATCTTCCGAGCTGTGAGCCCAGCCGTGGCGAGGAGGGCCCCCCCCGAAGGCCAGCTATGGGACCCCCATGGATGTAAAAGTGCGGGCCGCAGAGCTCGCGCAAGAGGGCTCGCAGCGTCCCCGCGAGGCCCCGGGGCCCCAAGACGATGCGGCAGAGACCCGCCCGGGCGATTCTCCGGTGCTCCCGTGCCCCCTTTTGACGTGATGATTGCCCAATGGGGAGAGGACCGGAGAATCGCGATCCCGCCCAATGCTTTCCCCTAAAAAATTCTCTCCGGTCGCCTCCCCGACCAACCGGAGAATTGATCTTCTCACAGACAATTCTGCGGTCCCCTTTCCAACCGCTGGATAACAGCAATTTCGCTTGAGACTTGCTCGCAGCCATGCTTGTGGACCGTGCAACAGATGCTGTCAGAAAATGTTGACTTCGCCTGGGACTTCCGCACGGCCACATCAGACAAGCCAGATTCCAGAGCTGTCGCTCCTCCGAGCACGCCCGAGTTAGGCCCCAAGCGGTGATCGTCCATTCGGTTTGCGGGGTCGCCTTAGAGCCATCTTGGGCCCTTGGGCCCCTGGAAGTTAATTTCGGGTCCTGCAGTCCGCTGGGGGATGGCGTTGCGTTCTCTGGGCCAATACCGATCGAGGAGCGAGGATTCAGGGACGTTCGAAGTTCAAGGAACCAATTTCGAGGGTACATCGCAGATCGAAGATCAGATCCTCTTCGATCCTGAACGGCCCCCAGATCCAGGCTCGGCCCAGGGTTCGGCAATGCTCTGAGTTCGGGGGTCCAGGGCCGTTCGAAGATGGAGGATGGACGATCGAGGATCGATGAGTGATCTTACCAGCCTGGAAGATATCCCTATCCCTATGCTGGGCACCTCCTCATCACGACGCCAATCTTAGGGATTCCCTTATTTTTTGAAGGCGAATCCCTAAGATTGTCATCGCCTTCTGGCGTGTCAATCTTAGGGGTAGGGATACGTTCGAGGCTGGCAGTGATCGGAGACCGAGGATCAAGGCTCCAGGATCTGCCCTGGCTCTTGGACGTTCGATCGCAGCCGAACCATCGATCGCCCCTCGGCTCCGGACTCCGCGGCTCTGGGCTGTCGATCGGTCCTGGACCCTGTGGCACTCGATCGGCCCTGGAATCTCGCTCTTGGACCCTCGATCTTACACCGTCGATTCCGGTTCTGGACGAGCGCGCTCCACTACTCGCAAAAAGAATGCTCGCAAACGGCCTGGATCCGCCGCGGGGGATCTACGACAGATTACATCGAAGCAGACACTTGGTTTTTCGGACGTTTGCGAGTAGGCACTTTGCGAGTAGTGGAACGCGCTCGGTGAACCTCGGGAGCGGCCAAGAGGGGGGCGTCCAAGAGGGGAGGGGAACGCAAATCATGACCGGCGGCATGTGCGCGGCCCAGCGGGGGGGCCAGGGACGTGATGAAAGAAGACGAAGCGCCGTGAAATCTGAGGAAATATCATGGCCCCCGCCGTGAAATCTCTGAGGCTCTGCGTCTTCGCCCTTCGATCGGCCCTGGACTCCGGAACACCGCTGCTCGCTCGACCCCCGATCCTCGGACTGCGGCCCTCGGCCCTCGATCCTCGATCGCGATCCCTGGTGCCTCGATCGCGGGCTCTGGATGTTCGGACGACGGTGGCTGCCCGATCTTCGACCGGCCCTGGATGCAGAACTCTTGGCCTGCGGTCGATCCGGGCTGTTTCGCCCGCGATCGCTCCTGCGTCCTCGACTCCTGGCGGGCCTCAGCTCTTCTGTCTTCGATCGGGCTTCGATCCTGGATGACCCAGGAGCCGCCAACTACGATTAGGGGAACGAAAAGTGACATAAAAAAAACTCGGAATCCACGCGGATTTCTCGGATCGGCGCTGGGGCCCCCCGGCGGCGCCTCTGGCGCCACCCCTGGCGCGCTCCGCGCGCCAGGGAGGGGGGTCCAGCGCCGATCCGAGAAATCCGCGCGGACATCCGAGTTCTTATGTTTATGCCACTTTTTGCTCCCCTCACGATTGCTCCCAGGCCCTCGGGGTCGTTCGACGGAGGAGGGCCGAGGATCGATTGACCGACCAGCCATAACTGGGGGAGCTGTGGTCCTTACCCCCCTGGAGGAACCCATCGCATCGACGATCTCTCGAGAGGGGTGTCGAAATCGATGGGTCCCCCAGGGGGGTAAGGACCACAGCTCACCCAGTTGTGGCTGGCCTGAGGGAGGGCTGGAGCTTTCCAGGACCGAGGACGGATCGACGGTCGAAGCTCCGGGGCCGACCCAGCGACGGTACAGGGGGAGGTTGCCTGGCCGTCGCTCGGACGTCCATTTCCTGCGCTTTTTGCGGGTTGGGAAAATGACCACAACCACAGCTTCTTGTTTGCGCCGCCTTCCAGCTGGCCGGAAAAGAAGCAGTGGTTGTGGTCATCTGCCTGGTGCCAAGCTTGACGAAAATGACCACCACCACCACTGCGTTGTTTCTGCTGGCTGGACGGCGGCAACAGAAGAAAAGCAGTGGTTGTGGCCATTTTCCCATCCCGTATTTTTGTTCGGCTTCTTGCGTGGTTTTTGTCGCAAGATGATTATGTTGCTCCCATCCTACTTAAGGACCGCATCCCAGAAATGATTTCGAGCACCCGGAAAAGTGTCGAAAGAGTGTCGAAACAATGTCGGGCGAGTGTCTCCCAAGGCCCGACACGTGAAAATCCTTATTCTTTCTGGTGGTCAAGGCTAAATAGGTTGGAGCATCATAACAGCATGATCCAGGAAGCTCTTTAACAATCCCCGCCGAGAAAAAGTGCACACGTCCGAGCGATGCGTCCTGAAGGGCCGATCCGCATGTCTAACTCCACGAGGTGGCCCCCGTGTTTCCAACGGCCCTTCGCTGACTAACTAGACGAGCGCGTTCCACTACTCGCAAAAAGAATGCTCGCAAATGGCCTGGATCCGCCTGGGGAGATCTACGAGAAATTGCATCGAAGCAGACATGCATATTTCGGACGTTTGCGAGTAGGCACCTTGCGAGTAGTGGAACGCGCTCGGTGATCCGCTGACTTATTTGGACGCCCGAAATGGGCACGGAAACAGTGGGCACAATGCCCAACAGCAAATGCTGTCCCGAACCAACAGCGGCCGCTGCTGGGCAGGCGGCCTTCTGTCTCAAGTGGACACAGGCCGCGGCGGCGCGGACAGCGAGCCCTGTTCATTTTTAGGGGGCCACATGCGAACCCTACCCCACCCCCCCACGATTTCTGAGGGGGAGGGTGGGGTTCACTTCGCTCGGGAGCTCCCGAACGAAGTGAACCCCACCCTCCCCCTCAGAAATCGTGGGGGTAGGGGTAGGGCTCGCATGTGGCCCCCTAAAAATGAACAGGAACAGCTGTTGGGCATCGTACCCATTCTTTCCGTGCCCGTCTCATCCGTGCAGAACTTGCGTCTCCCCGCACCTGCCGGGCGCCGCCACCAGGGCCGCGCGCGCGCCGGGCGCCGCCGCGGCGCGCGGCGGCGTCTCCTCCAGCGCCAGGAAGGAGGCGATGCGCTGCAGCGCGGCGCGGCCCTCCGACAGCGCCTCCGAGGGGCAGCGCTCGGACGTCCATTTCCTGTGTTTTTTTCGGTTTCGTGCGTGGTCTTTTCGCCAGATGCTCGAGAATGCTCCCCGATTGTCCTCGCCGAAGGGAAAATGCACACGTCCGAGCGATGCCAAGCTCCGAGGGGCAGCGCTCTGGGATGGGGTGGGGGGCTCGGGGGGGCAAACATCGGGTTTGAACCGGCAAGCATCTGGCTTGGAGCGGCTGTAGGCACCCGGTAGCAACTCCGCGCTGAGATTGTTCTGGCGTGGCAGGGCTCTGGTCAGCGGGGGGAGGTGGCTGCAGCTCCAGTCGCTCGTGCTCCCGCTGCTGCCTGTGCTGCTTGCCTTCCTTCCTCCACGCTTCCCCTCGGCCAGCCAAGCGATTGACGCCGCCCACAGGAACCCCTGAACAATCATGTTCGACGCACGGTCCTGCATCCCCCCTCGAAATCAAACGCAATTTTTTCCCGCGACGTGGCGGCGCACCATGACCCCAAACGACAATGTACGCGCCGACGTTGGTGACTGCAAACACGACAATCTGAACCCGTGGGCCGCGCCTCACGCGGCGACCAAGATCAAAAGCTTGCGCTTGACTTCGGGGAGGACTGTGGGCGCTGTGTGCCATCGGCGACGCATGGGCGAGTGGTGGGACGGCGTCCCACCACTCGCCCATACTGGCACTATATGTCCTCCTTGGAGGCGTGCGTCCGACCCGCACATCTAGTATACTCATCTTGTAGTATGTGGTTTCCCGAGCGGTGCGGCCAGAAAGCGCCCGCCACGACACAGACACTAGAAGATTTCTCGGTGCGCGCGTCGCCCCTGGGGGGACGACGCACATAGAGTAGAAGTACTGCGGGGTGACGATTAATACAAAAAATGGGAGAGAACGATTCAACAACTAGTTTTCTGCTATTTCTGCACAATTTTCTGACTGGAGGAGAACGGTTCAAAACATAGTTTTCCAGCCCGCGGCCACTTTTTTCTGATCGCCCCCCCGGGCGCCGCCGCGTGAACACGACCCCCGGTCATTTATTAACCGTCATCCTCCCTTATTAGGGAGCCCACAAAGGACGTACGCGTCCAGCTATGTGCATGAACACGGCCCCTTGACCCGCGAGACCTGCCGCGCGATACGATCATTCGCGCAATGCGAACTCTCGAAACCAGCGTGGATTCATGTACATGTACGTCCTTTTTCCGCTCCTGACTTGTATACGTGTGTTTTGGGGTGACACCGAGGTGGGGCCCGTGCGTCCCCGCCCGAGCCTGCCCCCCCCCCCCCCCTCACGTCGCGCCCAGGCTGTCGCGCCACAGCTCGGCTCCCTGGCGAGGTCGGCAGGCGAACCCACCGCTCTGGCCTGGGCTCGTGGATGCCACGGCAGTGGACACCCTAACGGTCCTGTGATTGAATGTAAAGCGCAGGAGGGCCCAGGATCGGATCGACAAGTCGGATCGGCGATCGGCATGAATCGGATCGTCGGAAATCGGCAGCTGAGTCGGGAAAAGTCGGATCGGCAGAAATCGGCAGGCTAGTATGCATGATGGCCGCGAACCGAACCGAGAACCGAGAACCGGGTCTGGAACCGAACCGGCCGAACCGAACCGGCCGGCCAAACCGAACCGGCCGAACCGAACCGGCCCGCTGTGCGAACCGAACCGGCCGAACCGAACCGGCGGAAACCGAACCGGCCGAACCGAACCGGCCAACCAGGCGGAACCGAACCGGCCGAACCGGACCGGACCGGCGGAACCGAACCGTCCGAACCGGAGTCAGGACCCCAGGACCCGCTCGAACCTTAAAATACCTCAGGACCCAGGACCTGAACCCAGGACCCCAGGACCTCAAAAGACCCCGGGACCTGAATCCAGGATCCTCTTGGACTTCCCAGGACCCCAGGACCCGGGACCCCAGGACCCCCAGGACCCATGAAGACACCCATGAAGACGAGCACCTGGCTGGCGGGCGCGCGCGGGGCGACGACGACGACGGCGGAGGAAGGCGACGACGACGGCGGAGGAAGGCGACGACGACGGCGGCGGAGGAAGGCGCCGACGACGACCCCCTGGGTCCGGACCCCCCCGGTCCGGACCCCCCCCGGTCCGGACCCCCTGGGTCCGGACCCACTGGGTCCGGACCCCCGGGGGTCCGGACCCTCCCCGGTCCGGACCCTCCCCGGCTCGGACATTTCTGGGTCCCCGTCGCCCCTCCTCCTCTTCCGCCGCCTCCTCCTCCTTGCCCGCCGATGCGGGTTTCCCTGCGGAAGGGGCCGTCCGACGCCGCAGGCAGATCCACCCTCCAAGCACGCCGCCGCCGTCGCCGTCGCCGTCGCCGAACGGGCCGGCCTCGTCCTCGTCCTCGTCCTCGTCCTCGTCCTCGTCCTCGTCCTCGTCCTCCTCCTCCTCCTCCTCATCCTCCTTCTTCTCCTCCTCCTCCTCCTCCTCCTCTTCCTCCTCCTCCTCCTCCCTCGCCCCCACTGTCCCCAACCCCGTCGGGGCTGCCGATCGGGACGGCCTGGAATCGAAGCGAATCGAAATCGGGCTGACTGAAATCGCCTCTGCATGGATGCGAAACCGGCCGAACCAACCGAACCGAACCGGCCGAACCGGACCGGTCGGAACACATAAAACCGAACCGGTAGAACCGAACCGGCCGAACCGAACCGGTCGAACCGAACCGGTCTACGACAAAGAACCGAACCGGTCGAACCGAACCGGTTTGCGACGCGAACCGGAACCGGTCGAACCGAACCGGTCGCACATCGAACCGAACCGGACCGGACCGAACCGCGGCTTTCATGAGTATGCCTCCAATAAGAAATCGGAACTCAAATCGGAATCCCGGATCGAATCGAATCGGAATCGGAAACCATCGAAATCGAATCGAATCGAATCGGAGGAATCGAAACGAGCCCTGAAAGCGTGTTTTATTGAAATGTGGGAAAGGGTTCTAAACATGTGTTAAACATGCTTTTACATGTTTAAAACACGCTCAACACATGTTTTAGACATCTGGAAATTCTTTGGCAACACGCTTCCTCTCCACTGGTCGTCCTCCACAACCTTACGCCAGCCCGAACCTGGAATCCGGTCTGGCGGAACCTTGAACAGCAACCCCCAGACCCAGCATTCCTCGATCGGTGCAAACAAGTATACCACTGGACACCAAAACAACCACGCTCCACGCGCAGGTCGGGAATATCAGCCCCGCCCGGTGTCTCGACGGAGCCTGCGCGACACTTCACTTAGCTGGACGCCCCAGGAACCCAAGAAAGCGCCAACCACTGCGTAAGTCGCGAACGCCCCGGTAGACCGCACCCGGAAAACCCCAGAGTCTCGATGTGGCGGTCACTCGTGGTAGCCCAAGAATCCTTTGAGCGCCTCCTCCCCCGAAAAGTATACGAAAAACATCCTCCGCATCATCTGCTGGAACCCTCCGACTTCTTCTCGTCGTCGTCGTCGTTGTCGTCGTCTGCGTCGTCGTCTTCGTTCTCGTCGGCGATGACCACGGCGATGACGAGTCAGGATAGAACATCGACACAAGACGACCGACCGTAGAAAACCAACGACGGACGAACACGACCGCACATGCCGCCCTGATTTTGAAATCTTCGCGTTTGGCGTCAGATCCAGACAGAACGAGAATTCTCGATGTTAGGGCAGACACGCCTGACCACCATGCACATCATCGCCATCAGCATGGTCGCTCTTCATCCCCGTCCTCTGCCTCATCACCACCATCATCATCACCACCATCATCATCATCTTCTTCATCATCATCGTCATCATCATCCCTTCTCGTCCTCGCCCTCATCATCATCATCCTCCTCATCATCATCATGATCGTCATCGCCGTCATCATCATCATCACCATCATCATCCCTCCTCTTTCCCCTCCTCGCCCCTCCTCTTCGATTATCATTTCAGGACGGAGGGTATGGAGGAATAAGAAATAGTGGGGAACAAGGGGGCCGCACACGGGAAGATAATAAAAAACCTCCATACCGAAAAACAATCACAAAACACCGGATACCCGGTAGCCAGAATGCACACACAGACACACAGTCAACCACCAATACGGAGCACATGCAGTGAACCACAATCAGAAACCCATACGCTCGAGAAGAACAAGAAATCCATACACTCGAAACCAATACGGAAACGTCTTGGGTCCACGAACCCCGTGAAGGCGCCAATACTTAGAAACAACCCTGTGAGGATACAACATAATCACTGGTGTTCGTGCCTTCGGACTTCTCCTGCCCCGCCACCCGCCCAAATCCGCACAAACAAAAACAATAACCGTATACGCAAAACAGATACGCGAAATCCGGACAATCAAAGACAGTGTTAGAAACCATTAACTCATACATGAGCTCAGCTCCATACAATCAGACACAGTAAGACATCCGTGCAACCAGACAGAAACGACTTATTTCCACGAATCCTGTGAAGGTACCAGACAGCTTGTCCTGGCGACATGCCCAACCAGATGCAGTTGTGAGTATCGCCGTTGTGGGTATTGCCTTCGGTGGATCTCTTCATGGGGCCACGGAGCGTGCAACAAGTCTGCCCTGGGCGGGGACGCATGCGGGCGCCGCCGCCGCCACCGGGGCCTTCGGTGGAGCTCCCCATGGGGCCACGGTGCGTTGTGCTGAGCGGGAGAAACGCATGCGAACACCGCCACTGGGACCTTCGGTGGAGCCTCCCACGGAACCACGAGTCGCTGCACTGGGCGGGGGAAACGCGCGCGAACAACGCCACGGGGGCCTTCGGTGGAGCTCCCTGGGGGACCACATAGCGTTATGTTGCTCCCATCGTACTTAAGGACGACATCCCAGAAAAAAATTCGAGCACCCCGAAACGTGTCGAAAGAGTGTCTCCCAGGGCCCAGCACGTGAAAACCCTTGAGTTGCGGTGCTTTTTTGGGCGCTCCAAATGCTTTCTGGTGGTCAGGGCTAAGGTCGGTGGGAACATCACAAACATAGCGCTGTACTGGGCGGGGGAAGCGCACACGAAAGCCGCCACGCGGGCCTTCGGTGGAGCTCCCCCGTGAGGCCACGGCGCGCTGCACTGGGCGGAGAGGGTGAGCCACGGAGCGCGGTGCCGAGAGGGGGAAGCGCCTGCGAGCTTTCCCACGGGGGCCTTCGGTGGGGCTCCCCGTGGGGCCACGAAGCTTGGTCCTCGGGGGGGAAACGCATGCGAGCCATGCCACTTGGGCCTCAGGTGGGGCTCCCCGTGGGGCCACGACGCGCGCGAGGGGTGTGCCGAAAAGGGGCGGCGGCGCCATGCGAACGTTCCCGCTGAGGCCTTCGGTCGAGCTCCGTATTGGGGCCACGGAACGCGTGAAGGGTGTACCGAAATGGGGCGGCGGTGCCATGCGAACTTTCCCACTGGGGCCTAAGGTAGAACTGCCGATGGGGCCACGAAGCGTATGATGGGCGTGCCGGCATTCGGCGGCGGTGCCATGCGAACTTTCCTACTGGGGCCTTCGGTGGAGCCCCCTATGGAGCCACAATGCGAGTGAGGGATGTGCCGACATGGGGCGGCGGTGCCATGCGAGCTTTCCTACTGGGGCCTTCGGTGGAGCTCCCTATGGGGCCACAAAACATGTGAGGGGCGCGCCAAAATTGTAGACTAATGCGGAGAGCAGGGGCAAGAAGGGGGAGGAAGGAAGAGGGAGGAGGGGGAGGAAGACGGGAGGAAATGAGGGGACGCGCGGCGCTGTCTCGTCAAAACGGAGGCCCAATACCACAAGATGTTTGGGACAAAATGCAAAACAAAAGAACCGGTGAGGATACCAAACAAACAAACATCAATGGTTTTCGCATTTTCAAGCTGCTTGGACGGATTTGAGAGGAAAGGGCTCGGAGGAAGTCCGAAGACACGGAAACCACTTGCTTTTATTGTGTTGCAGCCTCGCAAGTCTTTTGTTGTTTGTTGTTGGTGCCCGCACAGGGTTCGTGGACCTAAGACGTTTTCTTCCTGTTTGTGAGTGTACGGATTTTGTATAGTCTTGATTATGTGGGATTATTGTTGCTTCGGATTTTGCGAATCTTGACCGGAGGGGCGCAAAGAACGTCCGAAGACATGACGACCTTTGATTTCCGTTTTGCTGGTGCCCTCACAGTTTGTGTTGGTTGTGTTGTTTGCTGTGTTCTGTCACTTTGGTACCCTCACAATGTTCGTAGACCCAATACGTTTTCTTATTGTGTTGGTTTGCATGGGTGTCTTATCGTTGTTTTTTGTATGGGTGTCGTATTGTATTGGCTGTACGGGTGTATGAGTTGTTTCAAATGTTTGGGGTTCTTCTTAGTTCTCCATATGATGGTTTAACTTGTTTTTGCTTGTACGGGTTTCGAATGCTTTGAGTCAGGTTTTCTGAGTGCTTAGCTGTACGATTTTTCGAATTGCCTTGATGATACGGATATCGTATTGTTTTGATTGAGCGTGGAGAAGTTAGATGAGGAGGAGGATGAAGACGAGAAGGAACATGCGGAGGAGAAGGCAAAGGCCGATGATGGTGGTACTGATGATGATCATGGTGATGGTGATGATGATGATGACGCTGATAATGATAGTGATGATGATGAGAAAAACCTCACGCCACATACTCTTAAGTATCACCCTTACTGAAGGATGGGGGTGAACAACAACTTCCACTCGATACCCGGAGTTTGAAATCTTCCGATCGGATCGGCCGCACTGACACACTCAGAATTCTCAATTCTCAGGCAGGCCTGTTCCCCCCACTGGGGTAAGCGCGCGCAGCAACGCCACGGGGTGTAAAGAAGCTGCTCCGCTCAACGCGCCACGCGGCAACGCGCAAAGGGCGAAACAAAACGATCGCCCTACTCTACCCGTTGCGTGGCAACGCCAAGAGGCGGACAAAAGTACGAACCCCCTCCTGCTCGCCTAGGTGGCAACGCCTGGGAGGGCGAAAAGTCACACTCCACTCGACTCGGCACGTGGCACCGCATTGGGGTTAGGTCGGGCATGTCCTCCTACAGGCGGATCCCGGAGGAAAACTCAGACATATCCAACAAATACAAAAAAACTAGCCGAACATAGAACAGTCGTCACCAGGCTATTTTTTCAACACTCCTCCGGTAGAGGGACACGCCCGACTTCACCCTGGGGGCAAAACATCCACTCTGCTCCTAGCGTGGCAACCCCGCAGGGCCGAGGGGTCCCAGTCCACTCGACCCGCCGCGGGAAGCAGCGCCTGAGGGGCAAACAGCCTTGCCCCAAAAATACTCCAGAATAATCCAGAATAGTCCCCAAACTATTTTTTCGACTATTCTTGAATATTACCCCTGTAGAGGGACAGGCCCGATTTAAGGGTAGTGTTACAAGCCGTGCGACGCGCACGTGAACGGTGCAGGGGAGCTGGCGAGAGCGGCTGTGCTCTCGCGCCGTGCGTGCTCTTCCAGACGCCTGCAAGCGTGCAAGCATCTGGAAGAGCACCGCGAACATCAGCACTCCACACTGACTACCTACCAAACCACCCCGACCCAACCCGAAGACCTGAATTTCGGGTTGGGGGGGGGTACAGTGCGGGCTTCATCTGTGTGTTATCACTGCTCTCCGACCCCCCCCCAAACTGGACATGGAGGGCAAATCGGGGCCTTCGGGCTGGGTTGGGGTGGTTTGGTGGGCGGTGACGCACGCTGCCCCGACCTCGAGATCCTCAGCGCGGGTCGGCCGCACCGACCCACTCGGAGTGCTCAACCTCTGGGGCAGGCCTGCGCGGGCCGGGGTGGGCGCGCGCAGCAGCCGCGCGGCGGGGAGGAAGAAACCGGCCCTCTCGGAGACACCGCGCGGCAACGCACGGGGGGCGACACAGCACGAATGACGTTGCCCTGATCGTCACGTGGCACCGCCAACCTTGGCGGCGCGCAGAAGGGGGTGGAGGGAGGGGGGGAAGCTTCTTACAAGGAGGCTGCTTCTTAGAAGGCGGCGGCCTTACATCTATACATAAGGACCGCGCCTTCTAAGAAGCAGGGGTGCTTCTAAGAAGCCTTCCCCCCTCCCCCTACCCCCCTCTGCGCGTGGCCGACAAGCGGCGGAAAACATGCGAATCTCCTGCGACCCGCCCCACGTTGTGACGCCAGGGGAGGCGAAACATAGCACTCCACTCCACTCGCAACGTGGCAACGCATGGGGGGGCGACAAAAAAGATTCCACTCTACTCCGAGCGTGGCCACGCCGCGGGAGGAAACGAAAACAATTCCACTCGACTCGCCGCGCGGCATCGCCTGGGGGGCCGGAACAGATACTCCATTCGACGCCCTGTTTTTCAAACTTCCAGACCCCATGCTGCACTTAGAGAGGAGGAGCGCACTGTGCGAACGCGCCCGCGAACAAACATATGCGTTCGACAGAAGAAATCACATCGCTCGACCCATAACATCCCTCGTTGGGCCCTGGAAGGTTCCCCCGTTCGCCCCCCAAAAAAACAGACTCGCTCGCCGCAGAACAAACCACCCGTTCGCGGCCGAATTTCCCAAGTGGCGGCCAGATTTCCTGGTTCGGAAGAGGAGGAGGACGACGACGACGAGGCGGGGATAGGGGACACGCAGGGTCACGATTTGCACATGCGTGCCAGAAGGAGGAGGAGAGGGAGGAGGAGGAGGAGGAGGAGGAGGAGGAGGAAGGAGGAGGAGGAAGGAGGAGGAGGAAGGAGGAGGAGGAAGGAGGAGGAGGAGGAGAAATGGAGGGGCAAATGAAAAGAGATAGGAAACGCGAATTCCCGGTTTGACCAATCGGAATTCCAGGTTTCGCGCGTCTGCGGATTTCCGGGTGGCGAATTCCAGGTTTCGGAGCGAATTCCAAATGTCGCGGTTGAGGCCGATTCCAGTTTTCGACCGAACGGATTCCTGGTTTGGAGGCGATTCCTGGGTTGAATTCTCCACCCACCGCCGGCCCTTCGGGACGATCCGGGCACCCCCAAAAACGCCCTCGGCGAGGCGCAGCCGCTGGGACACATCCCGAGGCTGGAAAAGCGCCGAGAACCGCCGAAGGAATGGAAAACCTCGACTCTCAGGACTTTGACGACCCTCGATGCATCCCGCCTTGAGCCTATCCCACCTCTGCTTACAACGTTGCCGCTGAGCCTCCAGGGCGCCGGGGTAGAACAGCAGCGGGAAGCGGATCTGGTTCAGCAAGGTCAGGGCCGTGAACACGGTGGCTGGGTTGAAGACGGCGCCTCCGGCGCCGGCGCCCGGACCCAGCGCGGCGTAGGCCAGCAGGACCACGGTCGTCATGAAGGGGGGCAGGGCGCTAAACACCGAGATGAGGCAGGCGCCGAGGAGGCTCCGTTTGCGCTGCGCCGCCAGCTCCTTCTCGCGCAGGCCCCGCACCTGTCGGCTACACGCAGGAGCGACCCCGGGTAAGAGTGGCCTCTGGTGCGCGGCTCGTTGGAGGCCGCGGGGGGGCCAAACACCGGCGCGCAAGTCGCCACTGCCGCCTCGCGTTCGGCGATCGGGGGGCCCCATTGGGCCTGCACCAGAGGCCACTCTGGCGAAGGGTCACTCGCACGTCTGGTCGAACCTGCTTCTCGAAGACCCCCTCCCAGCCGGTCTGCCTGATGGCGCGGATGCCGCTGAGTATCTCGCCGGTCCTGCAGGGTGTGGGCGCGCGCTGCCAGGCGATCCGCCATCGGGCCTCTGGCACGTGCGTATCGCCGGTGGACAAGCAAACCTCCATTGAGTAAAAACGGCCTGGGACCGAAACCGACGGGCCTGGACCCGCCAAAAGGACGGCCGCGGCGCCCTCGCGCGAACCGAAAACGGCCAATTCACTACTCGACGTGTCAGGGTAGGAGGTCTGTCAACCTCCGAACGTGGCGGGGTCCTCTCAGACCCTGGTCCCGAATGGCCCTTGCTACTGGAAACAGGAACTTCGCAAGGTTCACGGGTCATCGACCGCCGTGTGCTGCAGGGCGCCTCCATGGAGGACTGGTTGCCCAAAGCCCATGCCACTGGTTGCCTCCAAGATGCTCCCAGATGGCCCCGGGGGCTGGAGCTCTCTCTCCAGTTGTTCTGCTTTTGTCCACGCCCAGCGTTTGCCAGCCTCTCCGCGTCAAGTGTGAGCAAACAGGAGCATGCTGGCAGGGCGGGTGTCTTCTCACAAGAAGCTTGCGCAATCAGCAACGCTTCAAATTCGTGGCCGGCGCAATCAGGTGTACAAGCGCGACCCCATCTAGCTAGTGCGGAGGGGCAGGAGAGAGAAAGCGATAGAAGAAAGAGAGAGAGAGAGAGAGACAAAACAAAAAACAAAATAGAGAGAGAGAGGAAAAAGACGAGGAAGGAGGAGAGAGGAGGTGGGAGGACGCATGACGCGGAGGGCTTCTTGCTCTCTCCGACTGGAGGGGAGAGGGGCGCCCTCGAGAGCGCGGCTGGAGGCACAAGCTGCACTCCAGTGGCATGTGCGCCACGAGGCCCGAGGCGAGCCGCGGGGAGCCGTGGATCTTACAAGCACCCCCGAAACCAAACGCAGGCTTTGAATGTTGGTCGACGCGCGAAACGCGGCCCACAGGGTCAGATTTTTTTGTGTCTGCAGTCGCCCACTTCAGAGGAAAGAGAACTATGCGCATACGCCGATTCTGGCCCGGCCCATCCTGAGCCCAGGATCGGTGCATACGCCCCCCCTGCCTTGGCCAGGAAAGCATCTGCACCGATCCTGGGCCCAGGAGGGGCCTGGCCAGCATCGGCGCATGTGCACAGTTCTGCTCGCCCGACATCTCGGCGCGACCATGGACGCCTTGGGGTCCTGGGGCGCCGACGCGTCGCGGGACAGAAACCGTGCGCGTGACTTCGGGGGGGGGATGCGGGCAACACGAGGGGAGGGCGTGCCGGAGGAGACCCGAATTCTGCGTTCCAGGATTGCGGCCGAGCTCGCGGAGCACGTCACGAAGCCGCCGCCGGAACGCACACGGCCGCCGTGTCGGCAGCGTGCCAGACGCCGCCGTGTCCACGGCGACCCCGGTGGTCTCCATGTTTGAAACGGTGCGCGGCCCTCCCGCGAGGCCGCCGAATCTCACGACCGCCGTGGCCGTAGATTGCCAGATGCGGAGCCCAGGCTGCAGAGTGACCCCGGCAGCATTCAAACCTAAAAGTACCTTTACATGGCGGCGCCTCGCGCGCCCGACAATGACACTGGGAGAGAGTGGCCCGAGGCAGATGCCCAACCCAAAGCACAGAGCCGCCCTGGCATCAAAGACACCTCGAGAGTGCACGAGATGGGGCGGGGCGTCCAGACCTCGAGAGTCACAGCCGAGGCTGGACTGCTCCGAGCAGGGCGCCCCGCGCGCGAGCAAGAGGTGGAGAGGCAGGCTCCGAGCCGATGGCCACCGCAAACACCGCGGCAGACGAGCCCGAGCACAGCTCACGCGTGGCGGGCCTGGGCCGCGGCGGCACCCCACGAGGCCGCGCCCCGCGCGTGGCGGCGCGCGCCCGCCGCCGGCTCGCCCGGCCCCGCCCCCGAGCCGCGGCGCGCCCCGGGCTCCGCGGCCGCCTGCAGCCGGGCCGCCACCGCCTCTGGCCGCGGCTGGCAGCAGAGGAAGGACACGGGCCTGGCCGCCTCGGGTTACACAGGTCGGGCGTGCCCCCCCAGAGGCGGATCTGGGAGGGGTACGTCTTGCCAGAATCCCAAGCTCGCCCTCGCTCGGACGTCCCTTCCCTGTGTTTTTTGTCGGTTTCGTGCGTGGCTTCTTCGCCAAGTGATCAAGGATGCTCCTCGATGGTCCTCGCCGAAGGGAAAATGCACACGTCCGAGCGATGCCAAGAAAAACATCAAAAATGATTCCTTAGGTGTATATACATATATACACATATAGATAAGAAGAAGACGTCGACAAATCGACCCCTGACCACTCTTTGACTATTAGTTTGAATACTCCTCCTGAGCAGGGACACGCCCGACGCAGGCCTCGGGCCCCTGCCGCGGCGGCGCGCCCCCAGCGTGCCCGCCCTCGCCGCGCGCGGCGGGCTCCCGGCATAGCTGCCCGCTCGCCAGCGCGGCGGCCAGCAGCGCCGCCGCCGCGGGCGCCCCCAGCCGCGCCCACCCGGGCGGGCGGCGGGCAGGGCCCTCCAGGAGCAGCCTGCGCACGCTCGTCGTCGTCGTCGTCGTCGTCGTCGTCGTCGTCGTCGTCGTCGTCGTGAGTCGTCGTCGTCGCCGTCGTCGCCGTCGTCGCCGTCGCCGTCGCCGTCGCCGTCGCCGTCGCCCTCCCGGAGCAGCCTGTGCACGGGACGCACAAAGACATACCAGTAATATATGTGTATGTATATATATATATATATATATATATATATATATATATATATATGCATTCCTTTTCCTATATGTTTATAAGCCCGGGCGGAGGAAAAATCCGTCACCCCCCCCTCCAAAAACCGGACTCCCGGGATCTGGGGCTTTGGAACCCTCCGGACGGGCCTCGAAGCGACTCCCCGGGCCTCGCAGGGCGTTTCGCCAAGCCTTCCAAACACCCAGACGGGTTCCAGGCGTTCCGGCGCGCTCCCGAAACGACCCCAGAGAGCCCCAATACGGTCCACGACGACGCCCACGAAGCCGTCATACCCCCAAAGATCGCTCCGAAGCGTCTCAAGAGGCCTCCAAGAGCACTCCCAAGAAGGACCCAAGAGGCAAAAATATGTGATTGTCCATTGGTTTTTGGTGAATTTTGGGGTTCTCCTCTTTTCGGCTTCCCGACGCTCCAAGACGGCGGTCTTCTGGGCGTCCGAAGCCGCCTGGCAGGCTCCAAAATCGCCCCACAACTATCCGAAAAGGCTTCCAGGCAGTCCAAGACAGCCCCAAAACGGCACAACAGGGGTCCAAGATGGCCCTAAGAGTGTCCATGGCGGCCCAAGATGGCCCGAAGACACGCTCTGAAGCATTCCAAATCGTGACCCAGTCATTCAAGGAGACCGCGGTTGGAGGCAGGGTGGCCCGAGGAAGCCCCCAGAGGACCCCAGAACACGCCCAGGAGGCCTCCAAAAGGCCTTGAGAAAGCCTGACAAATTTTGTGAGGCCCACAGAGGCTCTCCAAGGAGGAGCCTGCGCAAAAAAGAACTGAGGAGGATGGGGAGAATGCGCAGGGTGTGGCGAGAATGAAGAAACATAAGCATGGAGGAACGATAACGAAAAAAAAATGATAAGGACGATGCCCGAAAAGGCAACAAGGAGTTATCGCTAAATTGGCGGTTTGACCTTCCTGCCATCCCGCCTGCATGCCGAACTTCAAGGACCAAGGTGCATGGCGCCAAGCGCCAATGCAGTCTTGTATATATATATATATATATATATAGATGTGTCCTCCTTGGAGGCGCACGTCCGACCCGAACATGTAGTAGAGCCATCCTTGTAGTCTATCGGCTCCCGAACGGTATGGCCAGAAAGCGCCCGCCACGACGCATACTAGAAGATTTCTCTGTGCGCGCGTCGCCCCTTGGGGGGCGACGCACACATAGTATAAGTAGGTTGGGGTGACGCCGATGCGCACGCTTGTCGTCGTCGCCGTCGCCGTCGCCGTGGCCTGCGCCCGCTTGCCAGGAGGGCGGACCACGCGCTCTCCGCATGTCCGTGGCCGTCGCTGGCGGTGGGCGGCCTAGCGGGCGGCGGTGCGGTGCCCGCCGGCGTGCCGTCGGCGCGGGTCGCCTGGCCGAGCGCGCGGTCGAGCGGCGCCAGGGACAGCGCGTCGGCCACGACAGCAAGGGTGCAGCAGCGAGCCACGAGCCTGCATGGATTGGTGTACATTTCGCGGGCGCGAGCCGAGCAAGACCTCGGGCCGAGCAAACCTCGCCGAGGTGACGTGAGCAAAGCTCGGGCCCAGAAGCGCGTTGGCAAAAACGGCTACGGACTTGCGGTGGTTGTTGGCGGCCATGGGGTCCCTAAAGCCAAACTCGTGGAACAACTTGTGTTTTGCTGTGTGATTGTACCGTTGTCACCCTTTCGGGCCAAGCGCGCCCAAGATGCCGCATGAGGCACCAGGGAGGGCCCAATAGACGACCTGCGGGGCATCCGAAGAGGGGCACGAGAGGCTCGACAGGACGACCGTAGACTCCAGGAACACGGATGATACAATCCGCCCCCAACAGGGCGCTCAAACGGGCCTCTGAAAGGAACTCCGAAGCCGAAGCGCCTCCTTCGAGGGTGCGTGTCTGTGGTGTCCCCCCCTGGCGGCGCCTTGGAGAGGTCACATTGTGAATGCGGCTGCCAACGCCGAGGCTGCGGTGCGGCCCTCGCGGCCTCCTGCTGCAAAGCACCCCGCACGAGGCCCAGGTGGCCCAGGGCGGCTTCAAAGTGAAACGAAACGCTGTGGGCACCCTGGGTCACAGACACATTCCCAGAGATCCGATGTGCGGTTTCTGTTCCATACAGGTCCCTCAGATAAGGAACCGAACTCTACACACCGACGCGGTTTCCAGCCCTGCATTGGCATTCGCACAGGAACGCGGACCCTGGTGTATACGGGATTATGGTGTGTACATTTTGCCGTTGTCTCCCCGGGAGCGCAAAGAAACATATACACCACACCACCCCGACGTCGCTCCCGACCACCAACAACTCTTGGTATTGAAAAACAACACGCCACTAGTACTATATATTTTCCAAGTTACGAGAAGAAGTCTCGGCTTTTTCCACGAGGCGATTGTTTCGCCTTGGATCGTCGCGCGCTGATCCCAGATCCCCGCGAGAGGCCCAAAAACCAAACGGAAGGCAGGCTCGTCACAGAGTCACTCGCCAAGCAGACCCATATTAGTGCAACATACAAGGCATTCTTTGTACACGCGCCTCAGGCTCGCCTGGCAACGGCTACGCCGCGCCACGGTCGCCGAGAAGCGGTTGACTGCGCAACTTCCTTTGGTTTCCTGTCTAGGACTGAGTCTGCCCACTCTTTCGGGCACCCCTGGTCCAGTCCGTCTCCAGCGTTTCGGCGTGTGGTTGGCTATCGCCTTCAGGACCTGCCACAACAAACCACGCGGGGCAGGCCGACGCTGTCACGAACGATGCCTCTGTTTCCGACTGTGCGAAAACACCACGCGTACCTCTTGAATGCAAGGAGACGCTGTGTCTGTCTGTATTCTGGGACTCCTTCGTGCACACCGAAACTGCCAAAGATCTCAAGCCAGGATCTGAGACCCTGCTGATTTGGCCTTCGAAGAAGGGAAGAAACAACTGCCCCCTCTTTCGTGACACCGCCGGCAACCGCGTCTCAGCCGGGTGCCTGCCCCCTTTGCCTTGCGCGGACTATAACCACGGCACAGGGGTGTGAACCACCTGGCCCTTGCGTTAGGCGCTCGTGGACAATCAGAGCGCACCTGCGAAGCCCGCCTTTCGGCAAAACCGCCATTGCTACCTCCCTGACTGCGGGGACAAAGGCCGCACCACCGATCACGAGCTCCTGGAGAGACGTTCGGCTGATAACCAGTCATTCGCCAAGCATGCCCATATTAGTGCAACATACAAGGCATTCTTTGTGCACGCGCCCCAGGCTCGCCTGGCAACGGCTATACCGTGCCAGGGTCGCCGAGAAGCGGTTGACTGCGCAACTTCGTTTGGTTTCCTTTCTGGTCTAGGACTGAAGCTGCCCACTCTTTCGGGCACCCCTGATCCAATCTTTCGGGCACCCCTGGCCCAGTCCGTCTCCAGCGTTTCGGCGTGTGGTTGGCTATCGTCTTCAGGACCTGCGTTGGTTATCCTTTTTTCCAGGACCCGCCAAGACCAACCACACGGGGCAGGCCGACGCTGTCACGAACGATGCCTCTGTTTCCGACTGTGCGGAAACACCACGCGTACCTCTCGAATGCAAAAACACACTGTGTCTGGCTTGTGTTCTGGGACTCCTTCGTACACCAAAGTTGCCAGAAGATGTCCAGCCAGGCTCTGAAACCCTGCTGAGTTGGCCTTCGAAGAAGGGAAGAAACAACTGCCCCCTCTTTCGTGACACCGCCGGCAACCGCGTCTCAGCCGGGTGCCTGCCCCCTTTGCCTTGCGCGGACTATAACCACGGCCCAGTGGTGTGAACCACCTGACCCCTGCGTTAGGTGCTCGTGGACAATCAGAACGCACCTGCGAAGCCCGCCTTTCGGCAAA
Organism: Prorocentrum cordatum; assembly: GCA_963575745.1. Lineage (NCBI taxonomy): Eukaryota > Dinophyceae > Prorocentrales > Prorocentraceae > Prorocentrum > Prorocentrum cordatum. The sequence goes on from CAUYUJ010001627.1 coordinate 27,777, forward strand.
ACCGCCATTACTACCTCCCCGGCTGCGGGGACAAAGGCCGCACCACCGATCACGAGCTCCTGGAGAGACGCTCGGCTGATAACCAGTCATTCGCCAAGCGTGCCCATATTAGTGCAACATACAAGGCATTCTTTGTGCACGCGCCTCAGGCTCGCCTGGCAACAGCTAAACCGCGCCAGGGTCGCCGAGAAGCGGTTGACTGCGCAACTTCCTTTGGTTTCCTTTCTGGTCTAGGACTGAGTCTGCCCACTCTTTCGGGCACCCCTGATCCAATCTTTCGGGCACCCCTGGTCCAGTCCGTCTCCAGCGTTTCGGCGTGTGGTTGGTTATCCTTTTCAGGACCCGCCACGACCAACCACACGGGGCAGGCCGACGCTGTCACGAACGATGCCTCTGTTTCCGACTGTGCGGAAACACCACGCGTACCTCTTGAATGCAAAAACACACTGTGTCTGGCTTGTGTTCTGGGACTCCTTCGTACACCAAAGTTGCCAGAAGATGTCCAGCCAGGCTCTGAAACCCTGCTGAGTTGGCCTTCGAAGAAGGGAAGAAACAACTGCCCCCTCTTTCGTGACACCGCCGGCAACCGCGTCTCAGCCGGGTGCCTGCCCCCTTTGCCTTGCGCGGACTATAACCACGGCCCAGGGGTGTGAACCACCTGGCCCCTGCGTTAGGCGCTCGTGGACAATCAGAACGCACCTGCGAAGCCCGCTTTTCGGCAAAACCGCCATTACTACCTCCCCGGCTGTGGGGACAAAGGCCGCACCACCGATCACGAGTTCCTGCAGAGACGTTCGGCTGATAACCAGTCATTCGCCAAGCATGCCCATATTAGTGCAACATAGAAGGCACTCTTTGTGCACGCGCCTCAGGCTCGCCTGGCAACCGGTAAACCGCGCCAGGGTCGCCGAGAAGCGGTTGACTGCGCAACCTCCTTTGGTTTCCTTTCTGGTCTAGGACTGAGTCTGCCCACTCTGTCGGGCACCCCTGATCCAGTCTTTCGGGCACCCCTGGTCCAGTCCGTCTCCAGCGTTTCGGCGTGTGGTTGGCTATCCTCTTCAGGACCCGCCACGACCAACCGCACGGGGCAGGCCGACACTGTCACGAACGATGCCCCTGTTTCCGACTGTGCGAAAACACCACGCGTACCTCTTGAATGCAAAGGCACACTGTGTCTGGCTGTCTTCTGGGACTCCTTCGTACACCAAAACTGCCAGAAGATGTCAAGCCAGGCTCGGTGAACCTGCTGTTTTGGCACTCGAAGAAGGGAGGCAACAACTCACAGGGCTGATCGGCGGGCTGGGTGTGCGGGGTCTCGCAGTCCCCTCCGACAAACTCCCCACAAACCCTGCGACCGCTGGTGCGGACGCTGGTGCCTTCCAGGAACTCATAATATATCGCCCGACGCGGCCCAAAACGTCCCTAAGGCGCCCCGTAGATGGGCCAAGAGGCGACCAGGCCCGAAGCCTGCTAGAGAGCGCCCCAAAATAGCCCCAACACGGCCCAAGAGGCTCCCGAGAGGACCCCCTAAGAAACAAACCGTGTCAAACAGAAATAATGTGTTATTTGGTATGTTGTTGTGCGGTTTTTACCGAACCCGCTTGTTGGATTTCAAACCGCTCACGACGACCCAAGAGATCCCAAAGAGGCCCGCAAGATCGCACCAAGAGAAATTTAAAGGCCATATGGCCAGAAAAGGGAGCCAATCTGAGGTGTCTGTCCACCACGGGGGCACCACAGCGTCCCTGGAGAGTACCCCGACGGAGCTCAAGAGAGAGCCCAAGAGAGCCCTCAGTTTCGAGAGTACCACAATAAGGCCCCACGACGTCCTCGATGGCCCCTGATGGCAGCCCAAGAGGGTCAATGTGACTGCGAATGCCCTTAGGCTTCTAGACTGCATAGGAGGGCCCGTCAGAGGATTCGATTTCGAACAAGTTGGGCAACTTATCACCCTTGCGCCGTGGACGCACTTCCGCTCGACCGACAGTAGGCCGCACAGGAGTGTCTGAAAGGCAGCGGGCGGCGGTGATTCGCCGCCGCTGCCTCCTCGTTCTCGAAAAAAGAATTGCATATGTCCTCATACAGGCGGATTTTGGGGCAAGGAGAAAATCCAACGATTTTCAAAAATAGTCCAACATATTTAAAAACAATAAAATCGTCCCCATACTATGGTTTGACTATTTTTTAATATTCCTCCTGTAGGGGGACACGCGCGACTAAACCTGGGGGGGGGGAGAAGCGTCCACCTTTGCCCTTTCGGGGCCCCTTTCACAGGGCTCCTTCAGGACACCAGAGGTGCACCCTTCCTCGCCCCCCTTCGTGCATCGCCCCCATCCCCCCCCGCTGACGCCAAGCCCGAGGGAAGGGGACTCGGGAGCTGGATGGGGGGCGAGACAGCGATCGACAGCGATCCGCGCCCGATCGGTGCTCGCCCTCTCTGCCCCTCCCCTCGGAGAGGCCGCGGAGAGGGCGACGTCCGCAACACCAGTGGGGGCAGCTGGGACCAGGGGGGGGCGCAGCCGACTACGAAGACCAGGGGCCCTTCTACTCCTCTGCTTCCTCCACCTCCTTCTCCACCTCGTCGTCCTCCTCCTCCTCTTCCTCCTCCTCCTCGTCGCTCTCCTCCTCCTCCTCCTCCTCCTCCTCCTCCTCCTCCTCTTCCTCTTCCTCCTTCTTGTGGTCCTCGTCGTCGCTGCTGCATCCTCCTCCTCGTCCTCACATCCCCGTCCTCATCCTTTCCCTCATTCACCCCGTGAGCTCCTCATCCTCCTCAAACCTCGTCCTCCACCTCATCGTCGCAGTCGTGTCCGCCGTCGTCGTAGTGCAACTCCTCTCATCCTCCTCAGAAATCAACCGTCAGACATATCCAGGCGCCACTATATGACTGGACTCTCGAGGGGGATCCGGCTGTGGCGACAAGGAGCCGCTTCCTCCTCCTCATCCTTTCATCCTCCATCTCCTTCCTCCTCCGCCTCGTCCTGTTCGTGCTCCTCCCCCTCTGCTGCCTTCTACCCTGCCGCCTGCTGCCCCCGACCCAAAAAGGCTTTTGAGATCCTCTCGTTCCTCCTCTCTCTCTCACCTGCCGTCGCTCGGACGTCCATTTCCAGTGCATTTTATGGTTTCGTGTATGCTTTTTTGGTTTGTTCGATGGTCCAGGATGGTCCTCGATGGTTCTCGCCGAGAAAAAATGCACACGTCCGAGCGATGCCAAGCTCAGCGCGTCTGCGCACGCCGCGCGCCCCAGTCGGCGCTGCCGCGCGGCGGGCGGCGCCCGCGGCTGCGCCGCCGCACACGAACGGCAGCCCCTCGTCGCCCTCCTCCTCCTCGCCTCGCGCCCTCCTCGTTCCTGTCCTCGTCTCTCCTCCTCCTCCTCCTCCTCCTCCTCCTCCTCCTCCTCCTCCTCCTCGTCCTCCTCCTCGTCCCTCCTCCTCCTCCTCGATATCCTCCTCGATATCCTCCTCGATATCCTCCTCCTTCTCCTCCTCCTCCTCCTCCTCCTCCTCCTCCTCCTTTCCTCGTTCTCCTGTTCCTCCTGTTTCTCCTCCTCCTCCTCCTCCTCCTCCTCCTCCTCCTCCTCCTCCTCCTCCAGATGTTGCTTCGAAGCTGTTCCGGTTCCGATCATTCCTCCTATTCCCTCCTCCTCCTCCTCTCCTCCTCCTCCTCCTCCTCCTTCCTCCTCCTCCTCCTCCTCCTCGATATCCTCCTCGATATCCTCCTCGATATCCTCCTCCTTCTCCTCCTCCTCCTCCTCCTCCTCCTCCTCCTCCTCCTCGTCCTCCTGCCGCTGCGGGCCGCTCGCGGGTCTCCGCGTAGCCCCGCGGGCGCCCGAGCGCGCGCCCGGCGCGCGGGCACCGCGCACGCGCACACGGACGCGCGCCGAGCTCGCAGCGGACGCGCCGACGCCGAGCGAGACGAACGCGCAGGGCGAAAGCGAGGCCTCCTCCTTGCTCCCTCCTCCTCCTCCTCCTCCTCCCCCTCCTCCCCCTCCTCCTCCTCCTCCTCCTCCTCCTCCTCCTCCTCCTCCTCCTCCTCCTCCTCCTCCTCCTCCCCCTCCCCCTCCCCCTCCTCCTCCCCCACGCACGAACACGCGCGAGGCCGCACACGCGCGCAGCTTTGAAGGGGAACTGGGACACACAAATAAATACACACAAATAAAATGATCCCCCATATTTTCCCATATTTTCGGGGTTTCTTGTCTTCCCCCCCACTTCCCATAGTTTCCCATAGTTTCTGGGAATCGCGGATTAATTGTGTCTGTGTGTTTTTTCCCCTCCTGAAGCTTGCGCGCACGGACCCCGCCCAGGCCGGAAGGGGGGGAGGGAGGGCGCCTCCAGGGCTCAAAAAGAAAAGGGGGGAGGGCGATGCCAACGAAGACGAAGCGAAGCGCCGAGGCCAGGCCAAGGGGGAGAGGGGAGGAAGCCTCCAGGGCGATGGGGCAGAGGAGGGAGACGAAGGCCTCCGATGGCCTCGGGCTCGCTCGGCGGGCCCCCCCTGTCAGAGGGGGCCCGTCTCCTCTTCCCCCCGCGGCGGCCGCCGTCGCCCCTCAGCCCCTTTGCCGAGGGGTAGGCGCGCTCACCGCCGAGGGGGGCCTTCTGGATGGTGCGGCGCTCCGCGTGCGAGGAGCCGCCGAGTCGTGAGGAGAGGTCGCCTCGCTCGCTCGGTGGTCTTATGCCCATGTTACGGGCGGCAGAACGTGGCGACGTGTGCCCAGCTTTCAGCGCGCAGCCCTTGCTCGCACTATGGAGCCATGGCCCTCGACTGGCTCCGAGGGGAGAACCACGACTCCCCGAGACGCCGTGGCACACTCTCGTCATCTGACTATCCTCCAAAGGGGCGCAGGCTCTGAGGTGTGTGCCAGAGGGCGCCCCAGGAAACGACTGTCTGCGTGCCTTCTGCCGGGTCTTGCGTTCTAATCACGTCGTCCCCCACCCTCCGGCGCTGCGCGCTGAGGGGTCCGATCGAAGGTGCGTCAGCACGTTCGCCGCGAGGTAGCGGTCGTACTGTGCAATGTAATTGCTGAGTTCGCCAATATCCTTTCTGTCTGTGTGGCTCTTTCCACATGCTGCCGCCAGGATGCGTATTGTGTCGTCGTCGTAATCGGTGGTGTTGTGGAAGTGCTTGCTAGTGCTGGATCGGTCGGTCATAGTGACGAGGTTGTTTCTCCCCAGGTGTTGTAGCTCGCGTGTGGCAATTGTCGTCACAGGCCCGATGTTTGTCACGCAGGCCGTGTCATAGGCCATGCGCGTGCACATGAAGGAGATGGCGTCTCGTACTTTAGCGGTATCTTCCGTACTGGTCGTGTGGTCGTGTCTGCTAGCGTCTTTTCTGCCCCGCGGGTGTTGTTCGTCGCGTAATTGGTTGCTGTCGCCTATGCTCGGAGTGGACTTCTTGTAGTAAGTGACGTCGATTGTACCATCCCGTATGGCGTCGCAGGTAGCGTTGTTGATGTAGTCAACCTTTCTCTCGTTGTGCTTCTGGCTCGTGTGGTTGGTCACGGTGAATATGCGTACTCGTCGATGTTGTATTTCTGTTTGATGCTCGGTGCCGCTGGCGATGCGCCTAGTGTCGTCGCTGTTGGCGTTCTCGTCGGTGGCGATCAGGATCGTAATCTGGTCTATCCCGTCGGTGCTCGGCCCTGCTGTATTTCGGTCGCCTGTATCGGCTCGCGTCTGTCGTTGGGGTCGACCGCCTCGAAGATCGTCTTCCCTCTGTCCTCGCCGCCCATCTCGCCCTTCATCTTGTTGCGGTAGCAGAGGGGCTGTTGCTGGAATCATCGAGGCGCGCTCGTGCTTAGCATCTGCACGTAGTGCGAGTGATGGTCCGTGGAGTTGCACGCATGGGCGTTCAGCGTAATCTTCGGGTACCCCTTTGTTTTTATTGGTCCGTCGTATGTGCCTTATGTCCTCGTATATTTGGTTTGCTTCGTCAGCGTCAAGTCTCCTGCTGAACTTCGCGGCTGGTGATGCACACTGTCTGCTGGCGCACAGAGGTTTGGACAATCTGTTCACCGCCCAATACTCCTTCATACAGACTTGACATGTAGTCCCGTGGATATACTTGATTATCTTGTCGTCCTGGTTGTGTTTCGCACTCATGCGTTTTTGGTACGCTGACTTGCCGTTCAGGAATTGCCCGCATTCGCAGCGTAGGTACCTGCGATCGTGATGGGGATCTTCGTTGTCAAGCGTCGGAAGGGTGGTGCCGTCGCAAATGTCATTGTTGCGTCTCCTCCATGCAACTGTGGTCGCTTGTTCTTTGCTGTGCTCGACGGCTGTCTTGAAGGCGTGTGTGGTTATACTTTTGAATTTGGGTGGTTCCTCTTTTGCCATGCGTATCCATTGGCGTATGTCGTCGTGGTTAGGCGCGGTGTGTTGCTTGCTAATATACGCTTTGATGTGGTGGAGGTCGTTTGCAATCGTAGTAGACCATCTGCCGCTGTTCTCGATGTCGTCGTCGAGTAGGGCTCTTAGTTTGGTCGGGCATGCCGTAGTTAGCCGCATGATCTCTCGCAGCCTTGCTTGCAGTAGTCTTTGTGGAAGTGTCGCTATGCCCGCCCAGCTGATGATCCCGATGTTGGTAATATGATCCAGCTGTGTTGTCCGATGGTCAATGCCCATTGCCATCCTCGCTGCTGCTGTGTACGCAGTGGCGATATTGTCTGCATCCGTCTTTTGTTTGCAGGTATCCGTGCTCCTGCATTGTATAGTAATCGTGAATCGCCCAGAGCATTGAGATACTGCATCTTGGCAGCATTTCTGGTCTTGTCCCGCTTGAACACCGTTTTTCGAAGTGGTATGGTAGCCTCCTTCCGAGCGACTACGCGTGCTGCAGCTTCCTGGGTAAAATCGTTCCGATCGTTCACCGTAGCGCCCATCACTTTAAGCGTTCGCGTGATAGTTACTGTCATCCCCATGTTCGCGTGCTTCTTCTGGTCGATATGCATTTGCTGTGCTAGTATGTTTCCCTCCGTGCTGCTGGCGAAGATAAGGAAGTTAGACTTGGTGATGTTGATGGGTCGCCCACGCGATAATGTAGTTCGTATCAGTATCCCCCCAGACGGCTTTGACTGTTGTCTCGATTGCGCTTCCGTCGGTGACCGTTGCCATCGCTTTCGCATCGTCGACGAATGATGTTATCGTCATATGCTGCTCTTCAAGATTAATGCAGAATGCTGGTGGGTTGCCTGGCATTATGACTGCGGCTTCCGCTTTGATGGTTTCTTCGCGATGGTCTTTCACAACTGCAGACATCGGCGCGTCGAATGTGAAGTCGGCGATAGGTGCTCCTGGTCGTGCTCCTACACGTGGTGCTGCGTGTTCTGAGTCGCGCTCTGTAAAGACCCATGTGCTGCGGTGGCTCCTCCTCCTCCTCGCCCTCGCCCTCGCCCCCCGCCGAGTCGCCGTCGAACGGCGGGCGGGTGAGGGCCCCGCAGTGGCAGGGGCCTGGAACAGGAAGCCTCGGTAGACGAGGGGGGATGGACAAAGCGAGGCCCGCGGGGGTGGGGGGGGCGAGCGGGCGCGAGGGGAGGGGCAAGAGGAGCCGGAGAGGGGGGGGGGGGGCAGAGGAGGGGGGGGCAGGGGGGGGCCGAGAGGGAGGAGGGGGGGGTGACTGACAAAGGAGGAGCCGAAGGGACGAGCGCGCCCGCGAACTCCCGCACCCGCAAAGGCCAGACACCCACGAGCGTCTTCGCCGCCGCAGCAACCTCGAACGCCCGCCGGGGGGAGGGGCAGGGAGGGGCCAGGGCCAGGGGGGAAGGGCGGGCGAAGGGGGAACCGAAGGGGCAAGTGCACCCGCGAGCTCCCGCGCCCGCCAGGGTCAGACGCCCGCGGGCGTCTTCGTCGCCGCAGCAACCTCGAGGCCCCGCCCGGGGCAAGGGCCGGGAGGGGAGAGGAGGGAGGGGGCAGGCGAGAGGGGGAGGGAAGGGCGGGAAGGGGGGGGGGGCGAAACTAAGCATCAGCCTGTGCAACCAATCCCACCACGTTCCGCTGCGGCGCAGCCAGGGGTGCGGTGAAGCCCAGGCCTCATAATGCGACGCCGGTGGGGTGGGCGCTCAGGCCTCCACCGCCCCCGCCCCCGCGGGGGAGGGGGGGGGGTCGGCGCTGCCGGCGGCCGCTGCTCCGTGAGCGGCTGGGGCGACCGCGGCCGCCGCGTCCGCGACGGCTTTGGCCCGCGCCACTGCGGGCGGGGCTGCCGCCGGCGCCGGGGCCGCAGAGGACGCAGGGGCGCTGGCGGCGGGCTCTGCCGCAGGTGCGGCGGGAGCTTTGCCCTGGGCCTTGCCCTTCCCCTTTCCCTTGGCACCCTTCTTTCCTTTGCCTTCGCCGCCGTTTTTGCCGCCGCGCCTCTTGCCGCTCTTCCCGCCCCTGCCCTTGGGGCCGCCTCCGCTGGCCTCCTGGCGCGCGCGCTTGCGCTCCCGCGCTCCTCCGGCGTCGCCTCGGCGCACGCCAGACTACGCTTCGGGGCAGGAGCCCCCATCCGCCTTCGGCGGCGCAGGCCCCCCGCGAACGGAAGGCCCGCTGCCGTGCGAAGCGGCCCGTCCAAAAAGGCCAGCGCCGCCTGCACCGACAGGGGCTCGTCTCCGAACCTGAGGGTCAACCGAAAGGTGCCCTCGACTCGGCTCCTGCCGCCAGCCGCGTTCCTCGACTGGTCGAAGACGCGCGCCAGCGCGTCCGCGCCGGCCAGGCCGCTGACTATCTTAGAGATAGCCAGCCCCGCGTCGCCCAGCGCGTGGAACTCCTGGGAGCCCTCCTGCGGCAGCGGCCACGGCACCTGGAAGTCCTCACAGAGGTCCTCGCCCGCCGCCTTCGGCACTGCCAGGCGGAGTTCCCTCCACAACTGGCTCGGTGCGTGTTCGGCCCAAGCGCTCTCCACCTTGTCGAACCCTTCAAGGACGACGTGGTAGCTCTTGCGAACCTCGCCCAGGTCCTTCTTTACGCGCTGCAGCCCACCCTCCACCGACGTTACTCTCGCCTCGAGCACCGCGAACCTCTCGTCCACAGCGGCCCTGCGTGCCGCCATTGCTCCCGGGCAGCGGGAACGGAGGCGGACCGACGCAAGAGCCTTCCTGACGGGCTCGCGGCGGGCGAGTGCGACGAGGACAAGGAAACTGCCGTGATGCCTGCGTACACGCGCAACAACATGCAATGGATGCGTGGCGGGATACTCACGTTGACAAAGACAGAAGGGGTGGGAAATGGTAGTAATGGTCCAACCCCCAACAACAACAGGAGGAGGAAGAAGGGAAAGAAAAGGGGGAAGAAAGGCAGGAACACGAGGGAAAGGCAGGAGGAGGGGGGGGAGGGGGGGAGGGAGGGAGGGAGAGAACAACGCCAAGCGAGATTTTGACAGGGCGCGGCTTCGCACGATTGCCAAGTAACACAACGCAGAGCCCCTCTTGGGGGCGGCCCTCCTGCTGCCGAGGACCTGGGGGGGGGCGGTGTCGAAGGCCAGGAGACCAACGACGGCGCAATGTGGAACCCGAGTGAACCTGTGCCCTCCCCCGGTGCAGGGTTAACCTACACCGGCACGAGGGACAGTGCGAAAACTGACCCCTGGGCTGCAGCAGACGCGGAGAGAAACGCCACGAGCCGTGCCCGACAAAGGAAAAACGAGCAAACGGACGCAAAAGCACAACGAGCAAAACAAGAGAACAACGAAGAACAGACCACTACTGCCAACTGAGGAAACAGGGGGGGGGGGAGCGAGCGGGAGGAGGGGGGGGGGCAAA
>CAUYUJ010001627.1:42500-60000 GCA_963575745.1 Prorocentrum cordatum
GTTGGCGACGCATGCGGGGCGGCAGCGCTGGGCCTTCGTGGGCTTCCTATATCTATGGGGCCACTAAACGTGTGAGGGGTGTGCCGAATTGGGTGTGCGTGACGCATGCGGGCGGCAGCATTGGGGCCTTCGGCGGAGCTCCTATGGGGCCACGAGACGTGTGATGGGTGTGCCGAATTGGGTGTGGGTGACGCATGCGGGCGGCAGCACTGGGGCCTTCGGTGGGGCTCCCTATGGGGCCACGAAGCGTGTGAGGGGTGTGCCGAATTGGGCGTGCGGGACGCATGCGGGCGGCAGCGCTGGGGCCTTCGGCCTTCGGTAGAGCTCCCTATGGGGCCACGAAACGTGTGAGGGTTGTGCCGAATTGGGTGTGGCTGACGCGTGCGGGCGGCAGCACTGGGGCCTTCGGTGGAGCTCCCTATGGGGCCACGAAACGTGTGAGGGGTGTGCCGAATTGGGTGTGGCTGACGCATGCGGGCGGCAGCACTGGGGCCTTCGTGGAGCTCCCTATGGGGCACGGACCACGTGTGAGGGGTGTGCCGAATTGGGTGTGCGTGACGCATGCGGCGGCAGCACTGGGGCCTTCGGTGGGGCTCCCTATGGGGCCACGACACGTGTGAGGGGTGTGCCGACTTGGGTGTGGGTGACGCATGCGGGCGGCAGCACTGGGGCCTTCGGTGGGGCTCCCTATGGGGCCACGAAACGTGTGAGGGGTGTGCCGAATTGGGTGTGGGTGACGCATGCGGGCGGCAGCACTGGGGCCTTCGGCGGAGCTCCTATGGGGCCACGAAACGTGTGAGGGGTGTGCCGAATTGGGTGTGCGTGACGCATGCGGGCGGCAGCACTGGGGCCTTTCGGTGGGGCTCCCTATGGGGCCACGAAACGTGTGAGGGGTGTGCCGAATTGGGTGTGGGTGACGCATGCGGGCGGCAGCACTGGGGCCTTCGGCGGAGCTCCCTATGGGGCCACGAAACGGTGTACTGGGTGGGCGAAGAGGAGAGGAGGAGAGGAGGAGAGGAGGAGAGGAGGAGAGGAGAGGAGGAGAGGAGAGGAGAGGAGAGGAGAGGAGAGGAGAGGAGAGGAGAGGAGAGGAGAGGAGGACGCGGGGACCGTCTTTTCAAAACGAGGACCCAACACCACAGGATGGTTGGGAAAAAAAGATTCCCAATGAATTCCTACGGGTTCCTAAGGATTCCTGAGGGTTCCTAAAGATTCTGAAGGGTGCCTGAGGATTCCCTCGCGATTCGCTAAGGAATTCCTACAATATTTCTCAGGATTCCGATGGATTCGTAAAGACTCCTCAGGATTCCTGAAGGGTTCCGGAAGGATTTCTCGCAATTCCGATGGATTCGTAAAGATTCGTGAGCATTCCCGCAGGAATCTGGAAGAATCTTGAAACATTCCGAAGGATCCTGGGATTCCGAATAACCCCAAAGAGTCCCAAGGAACCCTCAGGAATTCAAGATAATCCGAAGGAGTCCCGAGGAATTCCGAACAAATCGAAGGAATCCGGCGGAATCCCACCAGCCCTCTGGGCGTAGGTGGTCTAGAGCAGATCCTCTTCCACCCCTCCCTCTTCCCCCTTGGGGAGGGGTTTACCCCTCCCCCTACCCCCTCCCCTGGACCTGGACGGGGGGGGCCGCGGGTAGTTAGAGCGTCCAAGATGGCCCAAGACGGCTCCAAGAGCGCCTCAGAGAACCCAAGATGAGCTCCAAGATGGCTCAAGATAGCGCAAGATCGCTCACGATGGCTCCTAAGATGGTTCCAAGAAGCCCAAAGACGGCCCCAAGATAACTCCAAGTGGCCAAACAGCTCCCCAAGGAGGCCCCGAAGAGGCCAAAATCGTCCCAAAACCTAAGGAAAATCAATGATTTTTGCTTTCTCGCCTTTTCGCTTCCGATGGCCATCCGAGGCCTGGAGATGGCTCCAAGATGGCCCAAGAGGGCCCCAAGAGAGCCCCAAAAGAGCCCCAAGACGGCCCCAAGAGCGCCCAAGAGCACTCCAAGAGCGTTCCAAGAGGGGTCCAAGAGGCGATTTTAGGGGCTTCCGAGGGGGGACGCTAATTAAACCCCCCCTCTTGTTTGATCGACTCCCTCCAAGATGGCCCCAAAAGCGCCCCGAAGGCTCCCCAGAGCGCCTCAAGAGGGTCCCAAGAGGCGCCCAAGATGCCCCAAGGCGCCCAAAAAGCCCTCCAAGAGGCCCTCAAAAGACCCCCAAGAAGCTCCTTCCCCTCCTCCTCCTCCTCCTCCGATTCTTCCTCCTTCTCCGTCCTCCTCCTCCTCCTCCTCCTCCTCCTCTTCCCCCTCCTCCTCCTCCTCCTCCTCCGACGACGACGACGACGACGACTCCTCTTCCATCCTCCCCCTCTCGGGGTCTGTGACAGCTTCCCCCGCCCTTTGTTATTCTGCATGCTCCCCGACTTCCCTGATCACCTCAACTCCCCTGAGCATCGTTTCTGGATGGGCTGGTGGGGATACGCGAAGCGTCAACAATTCCGAAGAATCCGAAGGAATCCTTAGGAATTCCGAAGGAATCCGGAGGAATTCCGAAGAATCCGAAGGACTCTGGAGGAATTCCGAAGAATCCGAAGGAATCCTTAGGAATTCCGAAGAATCCGAAGGAATCCGGAGGAATTCCGAAGAATCCGAAGGACTCTGGAGGAATTCCGAAGATTCCATCCATGGTTGGATTTGGTTTCATTTCTGGTTGGAATTGATCTCATTTCTGGTTGCAATTCGCTCCGAACGGTTGGAATTGGGACCAGTCGGTTGTAATTCGTTCCATTTCGGGCAAAGACCCCCACGAGAATCAATGCAACTTCGCTCCTGCATTCGTCAGCCAAGCTCCCCCTACCTGCGCCCCCGCTTCGGGGCCGCTGCCTTTCCCGCCTTCGCTTTGGCAGCTCTGCTCAGTGCCGAGCCCTGCGCCTGCCCCCCTGTGCCTAGTTTGGCTGAGGAGCGGCGCTTCGCGATGGTGCGCTGTAGGGCGCCCAGCCGCCGGCCTGGTGGCTCTGCCTTCGGCGGCGCTTCGCTACCGTGCTAGCTTCGCGCTCAAAACTATCCCCGCGCGGCCGCGGATGATCAGAGTCCACTTCTGTCCTCTGCAACTATACTCCCGCACGCCGTTGTGAGCAAAGGCCAAATCACTGAGCAGACCATACGACCACCCTCGGACCGCCAGGAGGGTCAGGATGCACTGGGTCTTCATCTCTGGGTCCCCCACCCCCCCGAAAGCCCCCAACTTACGAGTGTTCCAAGTGCCCCCAACGAGGGTCTGAGCGCGGGGGCGTCTCTGCTTACGCAAAATGGATAGGCGATGCATTGCTTGAGACCTTTTTCGCAATCTACGCTCCTTTTTGCGAGCCTCGCGAGCTGCGCCCTCCTATGGGACCTACTCTCTTGATGGCCCTCGAACTCCTGTCCAACTGGTGATTGTGGAGGCGGCCACCCCGACTGACCATGGCCAGAGCCACCGTCAGCCGACACAGCCGCCCCTCCCCCCAGATACCCTGCCGGCTCGCCGTGGCCAGTGGCGTAGCCGGGATCCCCACTCCCCCTGGCAGCCGAGGAAGGTCCGGAGACCCAACCGCCTCTACCGCCTGATGGTGGGGGTGGGGTGTGCGAAGTCCCGCCCCCAAACGAGTCCCGCCCCCAAACGAGTCCGCCTCCTCCTCGCTCTTTTCCTCGCTCTTTTCCTCGACCTTCTCCTCCCCGTTTCTTCTCCTCGATCTCCTCGTCGTCCTCCTTCCCCTCCTCCTCCTCCTCCTCCTCCTCCTCCTCCTCCTCCTCCTCCTCCTGCTCCTGCTCCTCCTCCTGCTCCTGCTCCTGCTCCTGCTCCTCCTCCTCCTGCTCCTCCTCCTCCTCCTCCTGCTCCTCCCTCCTGCTCCTCCTGCTCCTCCTCCTCCTCCTCCCCCCGTCCTGGCCACGCGCTCCCCGCTGGTCTTCAGCGCGGCCCGGTTCGCGGCGCTGAGGCCCCGCTGCATGCGCGCGCTCACCGGCAGCAGGGCCAGGAGCAGGGCGAGCCCGGCGAGGCCGGCCGGCCCGATGAACTGCACCTCGCAGAGGCCGCCCCGAACAGGTGAGCGTTTTCTTCTTTAGGGGGCCACATGCGAACCCCACCCCTACCCCCCACGATTTCTGCGGGGGAGGGTGGGGTTCACTACGTTCGGGAGCTCCCGAGCGAAGTGAACCCCACCCCCCCCTCAGAAATCGGGGGAGGAAGGTGTAGGGTTCGCATGTGGCCCCCTATTCTTCGGCGTATTCTTCGGCGTGTCGACATTGGTCGGCGGTGGACAAACCTCCCTGTAGTAAGCCTCCCTTCATGAAAAAGGCACGGGACCGAAGCCGACGGGCCTGGGCCCGCAAAAAGGTACGGCCGCGACGCCCTCTCGCGAACGGAGAACGGCCAATTCCTGTCGACGTGCCAGGGCAGGAGGTCTACCCACCTGCGGACGTTCTCTTCTTCGGCGTGTCGACACTGGGCGGAAGGGGGGGGAGGGCCTCCGTGAGTCCGGCCACGAAGCTGTGGGAGAGCAGCCTCTGGCGGCCCGCACACGGGGGTGGCGTGAGGGGGGCGGCCTCCTATCGGACGAACGAAGCCAGGATGACAAAATCTGGATGAGGATACGGTCGAGAGCGTTTTCCCAGTCAGCGTTTCGACAGTGGGCGGAAGGGAGGGGAGGGAAGGGGGTGCTCTGGCTCCGGACCTCTGCTGCCGCGCGACTGCCTGCAGCAGTGCGTCCTGTGGGGGAGACACGCCACCTGCTCGACACGGGTGCCCCCAACAGCCAGGATCTGCTCCACTGGGGGGGGGAGGCGGGGTGCGAGGGCCCGCGCCGAGCGGCAGAACGATGAACAAGACAGCGATGGCCTCGCAGGGATCTCCCTGCACCATGTTTTTCGTGTTCGCTTTGTGTTTTCGGTTTCCCTCGTTTTGCCTTCCAAGCGTCTTTGCTACAGAAAGAAATCGAAACGAAAACGGCCCACGAAATCGCCGCCGTCGCGGCCGCCGCCGCCGACGCCGTCGCCGTCGCCACCGCCGTCGCCGCCGTCGTCGTCGTCGCCGCCGTCGTCGTCGGAGCTCGGCCATCTGAGCTCTCCAGAAGCTTAGAAAAATTATCCTGGCGAAGGACCCAACCATATGCAATTGTGAATACCGCAATTGTGAATATCTTCTTCGGTGGCGCTCCCTATGGGGCCACGAAACGTGTGAGGGGTGTGCCGAATTGGGTGCGCGGGACGCGTGCGGGCACACCCACTGGGACCTTCGGTGGAGCTCCCTATGGGGCCACGAAACGTGTGAGGGGTGTGCCGAAATGGGTGTGCGGGACGCATGCGGGCACACCCACTGGGACCTTCGGTGGAGCCCCCTACGGGGCCACGAAAACGTGCGAGGGGTGTGCCGACATGGGTGTGCGGGACGCGTGCGGGCACACCCACTGGGGCTTTCGGTGGAGCTCCCTATGTCACGAAACGCGTGAGGGGTGTGCCGACATGGGTGTGCGGGACGCATGCGGGCACACCCACCGGGACCTTCAGTGGAGCTCCCTTTGGGGCCACGAAACGTGTGAGGGGTGTGCCGAATTGGGTGTGCGGGACGCATGCGGGCGGCAGCACTGGGGCCTTCGGTGGAGCTCCCTATGGGGCCACGAAACGTGTGAGGGGTGTGCCGAATTGGGTAGGGGTGACGCATGCGGGCGGCAGCACTGGGGCCTTCGGCGGAGCTCCCTATGGAGCCACGAAGCGTGTGAGGGGTGTGCCGAATTGGGTGTGCGTGACGCATGCGGGCGGCATCACTGGGGCCTTCGGCGGGCTCCCTACGGGGCCACGAAACGTGCGAGGGGGTGTGCCGAATTGGTGTGCGGACGCATGCGGGCGGCAGCACTGGGGCCTTCGGCGGAGCTCCGTATGGGGCCACGAAACGTGTGAGGGGTGTGCCGAAATGGGTGTGGCTGACGCATGCGGGCGGCAGCACTGGGGATTTGGGCGGAGCTCCCCATGGGGCCACGAAACATGTGAGGGGTGTGCCGAATTGGGTGCGCGTGACGCACAGGGGCGGCAGCACTGGGGCCTTCGGCGGAGCTCCCTATGGGGCCACGAAACGTGTGAGGGGTGTGTCGAATTGCGCGTGCGTGACGCATGCGGGCGGCAGCACTGGGGCCTTCGGTAGAGCTCCCTATGGGACCACGAAACGCGTGAGGGGTGCGCCGAATTGGGTGGGGGTGACGCATGCGGGCGGCAACACTGGGGCCTTCGGCGGAGCTCCCTATGGGGCCACGAAACGTGTGGGGGGTGTGCCGAATTGGGTGTGCGGGACGCATGCGGGCGGCAACAGTGGGGCCTCCGGTGGAGCTCCCTATGGGGCCACGAAACGTGTGAGGGAGTTGCCGAAATGGGTGTGGCTGACGCATGCGGGCGCGGGCACTGGGGCCTTCGGTGGAGCTCCCTATGGGACCATGAAACGTTTGAGGGGTGTGCCGAAATGAGTGTGGCTGACGCATGCGGGCGCGGGCACTGGGGCCTTCGGTGGAGCTCCTATGGGCCACGAAACGTGTGAGGGGTGTGCCGAAATGGGTGTGGTGACGCATGCGGGCGCGGGCACTGGGGCCTTCGGTGGAGCTCCCTATGGAGCCACGAAACGTGTGAGGGGTGTGCCGAAATGGGTGTGGTGACGCATGCGGGCGCGGGCACTGGGGCCTTCGGTGGAGCTCCCTATGGAGCCACGAAACGTGTGAGGGGTGTGCCGAAATGGGTGTGGGTGACGCATGCGGGCGCGGGCACTGGGGCCTTCGGTGGAGCTCCCTATGGAGCCACGAAACGTGTGAGGGGTGTGCCGAAATGGGTGTGGGTGACGCATGCGGGCGCGGGCACTGGGGCCTTCCTTCGGTGGAGCTCCCTATGGAGCCACGAAACGTGTGAGGGGTGTGCCGAAATGGGTGTGGCTGGACGCATGCGGGCGCGGGCACTGGGGCCTTCGGTGGAGCTCCCTATGGAGCCACGAAACGTGTGAGGGGTGTGCCGAAATGGGTGTGGCTGACGCATGCGGGCGCGGGCACTGGGGCCTTCGGTGGAGCTCCCTATGGAGCCACGAAACGTGTGAGGGGTGTGCCGAAATGGGTGTGGCTGACGCATGCGGGCGCGGGCACTGGGGCCTTCGGTGGAGCTCCCTATGGAGCCACGAAACGTGTGAGGGGTGTGCCGAAATGGGTGTGGGTGACGCATGCGGGCGCGGGCACTGGGGCCTTCGGTGGAGCTCCCTATGGAGCCACGAAACGTGTGAGGGGTGTGCCGAAATGGGTGTGGGTGACGCATGCGGGCGCGGGCACTGGGGCCTTCGGTGGAGCTCCCTATGGAGCCACGAAGCGTGTGAGGGGTGTGCCGAAATGGGTGTGGGTGACGCATGCGGGCGCGGGCACTGGGGCCTTCGGTGGAGCTCCCTATGGAGCCACGAAACGTGTGAGGGGTGTGCCGAAATGGGTGTGGGTGACGCATGCGGGCGCGGGCACTGGGGCCTTCGGTGGAGCTCCCTATGGAGCCACGAAACGTGTGAGGGGTGTGCCGAAATGGGTGTGGGTGACGCATGCGGGCGCGGGCACTGGGGCCTTCGGTGGAGCTCCCTATGGAGCCACGAAACGTGTGAGGGGTGTGCCGAAATGGGTGTGGCTGACGCATGCGGGCACGGGCACTGGGGCCTTCGGTGGAGCTCCCTATGGAGCCACGAAACCTGTGAGGGGTGTGCCGAAATGGGTGTGGGTGACGCATGCGGGCGCGGGCACTGGGGCCTTCGGTGGAGCTCCCTCCGAGCCACGAAGAGCTGGAGCCACGAAGCGTGTGAGGGGTGTGCCGAAATGGGTGTGGGTGACGCATGCGGGCGCCAGCACTGGGGCCTTCGGTGGAGCTCCCTATGGAGCCACGAAACGTGTGAGGGGTGTGCCGAAATGGGTGTGGCTGACGCATGCGGGCGAGGGCACGAGGGAGGAGGGGGAGGAGGAGGAGAGGAGAGGAGAGGAACGCGGGGCACCGTCTCTTCAAAACGAGGACCCAACACCACAGGATGGTTGGGAATTAGAAGCTCGACCACAAGAAAGCTTCCACGAGAAACCCAACCCTGAAACCCCAGGACGTCCATTGATTCGTGGTGCGGGAGCGTCAGTCTCCGCAGCAAGACCACCGAACGCAGGAAACTCAGGGCACCCTCCTGGAAGCCTCGACCTCCCACCTCCCCAAGGAGGCCGAGAGCGCGCATGACAAGCGCAAGGCTGGTCTCCCAGGGACCAGGAGGAGGAGGAGAGGGAGGAGGAGGAGGAGGTGGAGGAGGAGGAGAGGGAGAAGGAGGAGGAGGAGGAGGATGAGGAGGAGGATGAGGAGGAGGAGGAGGAGTGCAGTGGATTGGACAGGATTGGATTAGATCGAGAGCAAAGCTAGGCCAGAGGAATCGGAAGAGAAGGAGGAGGGGGAGAGGGGCGCCCCGTCCTGGAGAAGGTGGAAGCTCCCCCTCTACCCCCCCTCCCACGTCCTCCTACTCGCACCTTCTCTCCCCTGTCCGTCCTGCCCCGCCTCCTTCTCCTTTTCTTTGTCTTATCCTCACTCGCCCGCTCCTCTTTGTCTCCCCTCCTCCATCTCCCTCCTCCCCATCCCTCCTCGCTTTCCGCCAACTCAAAATCATTCCGTCCCCATCTCCCCGGCCTCCTCCTCTCCCTCTTCCTCCTCCTCTTCCTCCTCCTCCTCCAAGCCCCTTTTTATCGAGAGATTGCCAGAGGGGGGGATCTCCCCGCGCGACCCGGAGTATATTGTTGGCCGCCGCCCATCGGAATATGTTCTGTGGTTCAGCGGGAGGGGTGGTGATGTATTTTTTGATGACCGTTGGATTCAATCCCATGCATTCTTCCGGAGAGCGCCTTCCTGAACTCCTGGGAACGACATGGAACTTCGATCTGGTTCTTCTGGCAGGTACGCAGCAGGTTGAACACAACGCACTTGCTCCACGCGCTCAGAGTTCACGCTGTGCAGGGGGAGTGTGTATTTCGGCCCCGTACTTCCCGTCGCCGTTCAGCAATCATAGTTGTGGCTGCTCTCTCGCTTTCAGCCCCCGGGCGAATGCCCGACACCTTCTACGAACCTGGGCGCCTCCGCCCGAGGCAAGGGGCAGAGCGGTCGCAGCGAGAGTGAAGTACGGAGCGGTGGACATGTGCGGAATTGTATGTTATTTCCCACCCCGTCCGAAATCTCGAGCCGAACACGGAGGGCATTTCAAAACTGTCCCAATACCTATTCTATGGCTGGCAGCAGTACTGTCTTCCTTCCCTGTTCGATGTACCCCGATAGTGTACTGTGATTTGAATGATGGGATCGGCGAAGTTCGATCGGACGGGGTGTGGGCATCAGTCGATCCCCAAGTGGTTGGCATACCGAACAGAGAAATCTTTGTGAATGGTGCAGGAGGAGGAGGAGGAGGAGGAGGAGGAGAAGGAGGCGGAGGAGGAGGAGGAGGAGGAGGAGGCGGAGGAGGAGGAGGAGGAGGAGGAGGAGGAGGATGAGGCGGAGGAGGAGGAGGAGGAGGAGGAGGAGGAGGAGGAGGAGGAGGAGGATGCGCATGCATATGAAGACTCACGAGCTCGTGGCGGGGAACACCTTCGGCTCGGAGCTCGAATCCAAGTTTTTCGGCACGACAGGTAGGCGCTGAAGCCAAACGGTTTCCGGAGTCAGGGTACCTCCTCCCAGAGGCGGCGGCGGATCACGAGGTTCATGCTTGTTTCTGAAGCCGTGGCATTATCCAAGCAGCTTGGACGCAAGTCACCGCCCCCCTCTCAGCGACGAGAACTCGACA
Source organism: Prorocentrum cordatum (assembly GCA_963575745.1). Lineage (NCBI taxonomy): Eukaryota > Dinophyceae > Prorocentrales > Prorocentraceae > Prorocentrum > Prorocentrum cordatum. The sequence continues at coordinate 52,326 of CAUYUJ010001627.1, forward strand.
GGAGCAAACATCGTAGAGGATCGCTGTGGGCCCGTCCGCTGAAGATAAGGGTCTCGCGAACACCCCGTTTTCTGTTTCCGTGACGCTTCAGGAGGTGAAGATACTCAGGACATTCCGTTGAGAAGAATTGGCCTGGCGATTTGTGAAAGTTGAGATCCCCACAGCATGGAGGTTCAGCCTTTGCTGTATGGCGGTCTGCCATGCGCAATTCAGACCGTGCCGAGAGGCGATATCAGCCGACCGCTGGGCGGGCGAGGCCGCTCGCGCTGTGCGAGTGCCCGAGGCCGCGAGGCCGAAGGTCGCGCCCGTGGAGCTCCCGGCGGTGCAGGTGCGCAGGGGGCTGCTGCGCGCGGCGCCGCGCTGCGTCCAGAAGGCGCCGGAGACGAAGGCGGCGGCCGCGGCGGCCCTCCGAGCAGGCCCGGAGGCAGAGGCCGAAGAGCGGCGGCGTCATGTCCCTCCTCCTCCGGCTCCCTTGGTCGGAAATCGCTTCGCGGTTCCGCACGTCCTGGGCGAGAACGGGAAGTCCTGCTGTACGTTTTAAAAGGTCAGCGACGATGGCCACTTTGTCCGATTGGATGAAACGTGCATTCCATGAGCCGGTCTACGTAGACGGTAGAGTGTCTCGGATTCGAAGGGGGTGTCGTTTACACAACGCTGGAGGTTGGGCCAACCCCTCACATGCCCTGACGTTTCACTTCAGTCGTGGCATATGGTTCTGCAACGATTGTGGTGTCTACGGCCACTCTCAGCTCAGGGGACTTGGAGAGCCCTGTAAGTTGCCCATATCCAAGACGAGGCGCGAGCATGTCGACGGGATTACTCGCGACCTGCCTCTCAAATTCTAGTCTGAGCCTCGAGCACAGCTTGAGGGGAGGAGTTTTATGTTTTCCGCTACCCGAATGCTGTAGTTCTGATCCTGCAAAATCCCACCTCCCTCCTCCCTTCTCCCTCCTCCCTCCTCCTGCCTCCCACCTCCCGCCTCATCCTTCCCCCCTTCCCCATCCTCACTCCTCCTGCCTCCTCCCCTCCTCCTCACCGTTGCAGGGCGGCCGCTCAGACGACCCTCCTCGGGGCTAAGCGCTGAGCCAGGAGGACGGAGTAGCCCACGACCTGGAATATGCCGTCCCACAGGGTGTGCGAGCTGAGCGCCAGGTACTCTGCCTTCCCCGCGTCCACCTCGGGGCAATGCCAAGGGGGGTCATCACGAGAGGGGGCGCACCATCCTAGAGGAAACGCAGTTTCCTCGAGACGTGGGCCCTAAAGAGAACTCCAGAGCCTTCCAGCACGACCCCAGGCGTTCAAAAACCTCCACGAGCGTCGATCCTGGAGCCTCGAGCCTCGAGTTCCAGCAGGCACTGGTGACTCCCCTCGCGGTGACCCCCCTTTAGGCGGCACCTGCATCAGCGTCACCGGGGGCACGGCTGCCGAGGACTCTGGGAGATGCAGGCTCTTGGCGTAGATGGCGCTCTGCAGCGAGGCGCGCGTCCTATGGGGAGGTGGCTCCCTGGAGCAGAAAAAGAAATTATCCCAGTGCGACCCTACCTAGGAGTTGGGGCATTTAGGAAAGCAACATCTACATAACACCGACATGTACATTTACATCTACACCTGCAACTACATGCCGTCTACTCTGCGCTATGCTATGCTATGCTATGCTGTGCTATGCTATGCTATGGGGAGGTGGCCCCCTGGAGCAGAACAAGAAGCAACTGCATGAACATAAGCTTTCGACGGTCCGCGCGGATTTCTTGGATCTGCGCTGACCCCCCTCCCTGGCGCGCGGAGCGCGCCAGGGGCGGGCGCCGGAGGCGCCGCCGGGGGGGGGGGCCCAGCGCGGATCCAAGAAATCCGCGCGGAGCGCCAAAAGTTTATGCTTGTGGCCTTTCTGTTTATCTTCGAGGCTGGCTGGAGGGAGCGGGCCCCGGACCGGCTTGCCATCCCGAATCGCTTCCTGGGGGCTCTGGGGCCGGGGGAGGGCCCAGCCGGCCCCGGGAGAGGCCGGAAGCGGCCACTGAGGTCTCTACAGGAGCCCGCGCCCCCTTCTGGGGCCCCCTTTTACTTTCGGTGCCTCAAAAAAAGCTGGGTCCTGAGGGGGGGGGGGTCCTGAAGGCCAGGTGCCGCCAGCAACGTTGATCCACCCTGGGGCCCCCTCCCATCCTGAGAGTCCCCATCCCTCGGGGCCCCATCTTTGAGCCACCGACTTTTGCTTCGTGGCGCGCGTCCGCATCGCCATGTTGGCCAGCCGATCGCCGGCGGCGCACGCCGGAGGAAGGCCTTCCTAGAGGGCTCGACGGGCCTCTCTGGCCTTGTGACAAGCGCTCTGAGCCTGCTCCGAAGCCGCAGACGGCTTCTCGGAAGACCCCGAGTACGGGACGGGAAGATGACCACAACCGCTGCTCGTCCAGCCAGCAGAAACAAAGCAGTGGCCGTGGTCATTTGCGTCGAACTTGGCACCAGGCAGATGACCACAGCTACTGCTATTTTTTCGGCCAGCTGGAAGGCGGCGCCAACAAGAAGCCGTGGTTGAGGTCCTTCTCCCGACCCGCACTGAGAGCGCCTGAGAAGCCCCGCCACCCGGCTGGGACGCAGAAGGCTTTCCCCGGGGGCGAGCCGCCGGGATAGAAGAACTGGTTCTCGATGACCGCCTCTGGCCGTCGCTCGGACGTCCGTTTCCCATGCATTTTTCGTGTTTCTTCTTGCTCGATGGTCCAGGATGCTCCTCGATGGTCCTCGCCGAAAAAAATGCACACGTCCGAGCGATGCCAAGGCCTTCGCGGACAGCACCACGAGGAGGGCCAGGGCCGCGTTCATCCCGGACGCGGGGTCGCCCCGCTCGATGGCCAGCAGCAGCGCCCGTACGCACCCCGCCGGCAAGAACTGCACGCAGGTGTTCGCGAAGCGCAGCAGCCCGGTGGTGATCAGCCGGCTCCTGGAGGAGGAGGAGGAGGAGGAGGAGGAGGAGGAGGAGGAGGAGGAGGAAGAGGACCAGATGGAGGAGGAGGAGGAGGAGGGAGGGAGGAGGAGGAGGAGGAGTGGGGGATCGCGGCGGGGGAGGTAGGCAGCTTCGAGGGAGGCAGGAGGAGGAGGAGGAGGAGGAGGAGGAGGGAGGAGGAGGAGGAGGAGGAGGAGGAGGAGGAGACGGAGGGAGGAGGGGGAGGGGGAGGAGGAGGAGGAGTATGGTGAGATAGTGCACGCACGTGCTGCATCGGAGGGGGAGGGGGTGGGCGGGGGCGCGCCTGATGACGTCGAAGTCCGTCGGCGCGGCGGGGGGGCGGCGGCGGGGCGGCGGCGGGCGGGGCCGCTCACCCTCCTCGCCCTCGCACTCGCCCTGCCGACCGCTCCAGCCACCGCGGCCAAAGGCGCCGCCCCCAACTCCAATCCCCAAACCTCGTCCTCGTCTCCTCCGATCCTCCCAACGCCCACGGGTGGGGTGCAAGGGGCACACTCAACTCAGGCCGACACATGAATTCATCATCCTCCACAACAGGGGCGGAAACAAACCTGATATAATCATCCAGGAGGACAGGCACAGCGTCAGAAGAAGCAGGCCGAGGGGCCGACTGGGCTCTCGCAGCCTGGGCCTGGATCTCGGCGACCACGAGCGAGGAAGGGGGCCCGCGGTGCGAAGGGTAAAGCCCCTTCGCAAGACGGCTCAAGTTCTCTCTCTCCCCTTGCGGGAGGGGGGGGGCGCACGGGTTGGCCAAGTTGCGTCCGTCAACCGCAGCCGTGAACCCACAAACAGCACAAAACTTGAGACCATATCGGGACCACTCCCTCAGGGCATGGGAAAGATGCAAGGCCACACCTCCGACCTTGGACGCCCCGCACACCGCCGGGAAACCGTCACCGAGGAAGCGTTCACAAAGGGCAGCGGCGGAGGAGGGAGGAACAGGCCCAGCAGGCGTAGGGCAAATCGTGGCCGCAAATTCCAGGAGCTTAGTCCGAGGCACTATCTGCGAGCACCCAGAGCACATCCAACGATTGTTGCACCGCGACAGGCGATGCGACGAGGAGCCCAAGGCCCTAGCAAGCTTGGACTTGATCTGGGTCCTGGGCCTGGGCGCTCTGGGGCCGAATTCAGGAGCAACCGCAACGCTATCAATCAGAGCGCGCCGAGCCCTTCTGCGCACAAGCATGGCAGTGACATTCCAACGATCCGTGAACGGAATCGGGTGTCTGACAGACGTGTCCCAACCCCTCCTCGCCGCCCACCCCGCCCAGACATCAGCGCGCGCATTGCCGTGAGAGAGGAAGGCTTGAAAAAGGGAGGTGGCGCGCTCGGGTTCGGCTTCCAGGTGGGAAGCAGCCCAGACAACCTCCACGGACCCAGGGCCGCGATTTTTGGCCGCCTGCTGCGCCCTAACCCAGAGATCCACATTGCGGCCATAGGGCCGTGCAGCGCGGCCAGACCTCCAGCCTTCAACCACAGGCTTACAATCGCAAACGTAAGCGGTATCTCCAGACGAATTCTCGAGGCCCAAGGCCAGTGCCAGGAGCTCAGATCGGGGCACAGTCTGACGTCGTCCTGAGAGACAGGCAGCCACACCGCAGACGGGGAGCCACATAGCGCCAGAAGGATCCCCGTCCAAAGCACGACGCATGACTACCACCGCTGCCCCGCAGCGTCTCCGACGGTCGTCTGAGCTGCGCTCGCCCCCTGAGCAATCCCCGAACAGGTAAGGGGGGGGGGGGGGGGCGCAGGGGCCGAGAGCTCCTTCAGCAAGCACTGACCGAAGAAACTGTGGTCTGAGAAACCAGTGCCCTCCTGAAATCGAGGAACAGTGAGACTGGTCGAGGGCGCACCCCTCAGCCACAGGGAAGGGTCAAGGTCAGCATTTGCCAACGCCTGAGGGATGAGTGCGTCCGTGGACGTGCAATCGGAATGGGGGCAATTTTTCGAACACTCCCAGATGCGGTGGCGCAGCGTCCCAGGGGCAGCGCTGCGTCGCGGGCACTGACGATCGACTTGGTACCCAGCATCGCGCTGCCTCTGCTGCGTCCACTGACCACCTGCTGTGACCGAGACCGTCGCGCGCACAAGTCCATGTCGCCCTTCATGGCGAAGGCCTCCAATTCACGCTGTATCCCATGCAATCCGGCTCCATCAGCGAGCTGTTCACCATCAGGATGCTTGGCGGCCAAACGCCAGGCAACAAACTGCAGTCACGTTCAAAGCCCGCCAAGAGCTCACTGAAATCCTCCAAGACGGTGCCGCTGAAGCCAGCATCGCCGAAGGAGAGGAGCGTGTAGCCCTCTGGCCCCTCAGCACCTGAACGTCGCCAACGGGTGGCTTCCAAGGGCACCCGGCCAACCTGCATCAAGGTAGCTTGAAGGGCAGCAATGGGCCCGCGGACTCCACGCCAGCGGGCGCGACCGCCCAGTCCAGCGCGAACACGAGGCAAAACTCGAGAAATGCGGCCATGCAAGTACGGGTGCGCAATCCACATCCGAAACCATTCAGCATGTACATCACGTCGAAGCTGCACGGAGGGGCCGCTTGTGCCAAGAGTAGCCTGCAATGCCGTCTGTAAACAGCGACCCCTCTTGTGGCCAGCAATCGAAACCGAAGCTTGCCTACGCAACTTGGTCATCAAGGAATGCGGGACTCTATGAGCTTGACGACCATATGTAGCGGAGGGTAGCACGCCTGCCCGCCAGAGGCCACGCGCCACCTTGTGGCTGCCAGCAAGTCGCCGCAGCTTCTGGATCTTGCCCCGGCGCGCAGTAGCCCTGACCAGACGAGAACGAAACTTGGGTCGGGCGCGCCGTTGAGCACCAGCTGCGTCAACTCCCAGGTCGACAGCCGAGGAGGCGTGGGCGACTGGAATGCCCATGCTCTTCGGGGAGGTGACCAGAGACAAACCCAGCGCATCATCACTGGCAACTAGCTTAGTCTTGTCGGAGATCGTCAAACGGTGGCCCTTGAACGACTGAGCCAGGGACTGAGCGGCCGTCAACGTGTCTCCGATCACCGTGGCTCGCACACCCTCCGTCCTGCAGACAGTGCCATGGCTGAATGTCCACAGTCCAGCGCGTGGGCTCACCACATGGGCCTCCTGAAGGAGGCCGCGCAGCATTACCTTGGCCATGTCCACCCCCCGCGGAGAGCCGGCAACAATAGACTTGCCAGGCTCCAGGGCAGGGCTGACCAAGACGCCCCGCTTGATGAGGCGAGGTGCAGCATACATACCAAGCTCCAGGACAATGATGATGGCGGGGTACTGAAGAGAACGACTGGCCTTCATCAGCAGCACAAAACTGATCGAATCGTAGAACTTCTGCAAATCGAGAAAGAGCGCGGCGCATGACACGCCCAACTCGCGAGCACATTCACCCAGGATGGCCCTAGCCAGCGCCGCGCGCAGAGCCGAGGACCCCGCAATCGCCGCGTCCCAAAAGGCCTCCTGCCACTCCGTCCAAGAATAAGACGGCGCTGGACGCATCCTGCTCCACGGCTTGGCCGTATGGGGCATCAGACCGAGAACTCGACGACCGCCCGCCTCCTTTGGAATGGAAGCGCCGAGTACCGTCGTGAGCTCCACAGGCCGCACCCCTGATAGTTCAATATCGTTCAAGAGGTTCACCAGCGCACGGCGCCCAACATCTGGAAGTCGCAGCACGTCATTAGGCCCAAGAGAGTCAACTCCTTGAGCCTTGCTCGATGGCATGGCCCGTAGGGTGGAGGTGAGCTGGTCAAGCTCAAAGAGCGGCAACGCTTCCTCCAAGGCATCCGAGTGCAACTGGTCCAGCCAGTAGTGGAGGTCCTCTGGGGTGTCCACCTGCTCGCGCCAGATCTCAGACCAGTGCTGGCGCTTGCCTTCCAACAGGAGCTGAGGGTGACTGGTGGGACTGCCATCAGGGCCAGCACCCTCCCATTCAGGTGGAGGATCTGGCTTGGCATGACGATGCACTAAGCCTGGCTTGAGGCGCCACTGCTCGCGCACCCACGCCATGAAGCTGGCCCTGGATGCTGTCATTGCCCGTGACGGGGCCCAGTCCGACCAGCGTTGAGCCAGCTGCACGAAATGGTCCAGCGCATCATCCTCCAGCTCCTCCAGGATGCCCGCATCCGCAACCCACGCCTCAGCGAGCTCGAGCGTGGTCTTCTTGCCGAAGTAAGCGTCCTTCTCCAGCAGATCCAGACTCCGCAGATGCCGACGAAGTTGGGACAAGCAGCCACCAGCCTGACGCGGGTCAACCCTGTTGCAAGCGAGGGCGCGAAAACGAACCAAGAGAGTCGTGGTGATGCCCCGCCACTCTGCAAAGCTCTTCATCATGTGGGTGCGTCCAAGAAGGGCCCGCAGCCTAGACCACTTCACCACGGGTCCAGCGGCGCGACCCACACGAGCACGCCGATCTGCCGCGTCCAGGCCCTCAGTGTCCACGAGGGCCTGCTCCAAGGTAGAGACCCAGCAACCATACTCATCAGAAATACGCTCACGCTCTTCAGCACGCCACTGCAGAGTGCGGTAATCAGGGGGGCGCACTGCCGGTGACGCACCCCGAGGACGGCAACGCCAAGCTTGCGCCCGCCAAGCCTGGGCACGTGCATGGAGCCTGGCTTGGTCCTCGATGCTGGGGACGACCGTAGGGCCTCTCGCAGTTGACACACACCGACCCTGGGGCCCATGGATTGGCCCAACAGCCTTCCCCGAACTAGTGCCTTGCTGGTGTG
>CAUYUJ010001627.1:65000-67500 GCA_963575745.1 Prorocentrum cordatum
GCCGTCCTCCTCCTTCTCCTCATCGTCGTAGTTGCCTTTGCGTTTGCTTGTTTTTGTTTTTGCGTGGTGTTGCTTTTGCTTTGCCTTCGCACACACACACGCATGTTGCTGCATTCGCTCACCGGGTGGGCTCTCTGATCGTACTGTTGCACACTGCGTTTGCGTTGCCTTTCCTTTGCTTTGCTCTTGCTTTTGCGTTGCTTTGCTTTGCGTGGCTTTGCCTTTGAGTTGCTTTGCTGCTATGCTATGCTATGCTATGTTATGCTATACTATGATGCACTATGATATGCTATGATATGCTATGATATGCTATGCTATGCTATGATATGCTATGTTGCGCTATGCTGCGCTATGGTATGATACGCTAGGCTGCGCTGTGTTATGCTAGGCTATGTTATGCTATGATATGGTATGCTATGCTATGCCATGCTATGCTGCGCTGTGCTATGCTGTGCTGTGCTGTGCTGCACCATGCTATGCTATGCTATGCTATGCTGCGCTATGCTATGCTATGCTGGGCTGTGCTATGATATGCTATGCTGCGCTATGCTGTGCTACGCTATGCTATGCTGTGCTCTGCTATGCTAAAGTTCTGCGAAGCTAAGATGAAGGTAAGCTAAGCTAAGATAAACCTGAGCTAAGATGAAGCTAAGCTCAGCTAAGATGACATAAGCTAAGATAAGATGATATAAGCAACGCTAAGCTAAGGGGGCGTAACTGGGGGTACCGCGGGGCGGATGCTGGGGGAACCGCCCGGGGCGCTTTCCACTGCCCGGCCCCTTTAAGCCCAGAGAGTAAGAACCCTTCTAGGCAGAGCCTAGGTAGGGAAATCGCCCCATAAACATACTCAAAACTAGTAAAAACACAACCGAAGAATCGTCCTGTATCTCCTGACTAGTTTTGAAGATTCCTCCTGCAGAGGCCCAGGCCCGACCCGAATCTATCCTCGTCCCAGCCCCATCCGACAGGCACCCCCCCGCGGGGGTGCCCGATCCGAGGCCCGAGCACGGCGGCAAAAAGGTTCCGAGGCCCCCCGCCTCCGGGACCCGCTTCTGAGGGGCAGCGACAGCGGGGGGATGGGCACACAGTGAGGGCCTTGACCTAAGGAACCACAACTAAGGAACGAAGCCCCTTTTTTTCCAAGTAAACCCATGAGGCCAGAAAAAACGGCCGAGCCCCTTTCTGGCGGCGTTCCGCTACGATTTGCTCTTGCAATTCGACCCCCGCCCTCTCCGCCAAACCACCAAGGAACGCCCGCCCCCCCCTCCCCCGCCGCTCCAAAACCGCACGCAGAAGCGCAGCCTGCGAACGACGCGACCTGGAATCGGCGATACATCGTCGATGGATCGGAGATAGGCCTCCGATAGTGAATCCGCACCTTCCTGGGCAGGTTGGGGCCATCGGGCCCCCATCGGCGATCAATGGGCGATTGGGGGTCGATGCATCCCCCCCTGTGCCTATCCCCCCCTATCGTTGCCCACGAGCTTCACTCACGCCGGCCCCCGGGGCAGGCGCGCGGTGCGGCACAGAGATCCCCCCCCTCTGGCGCGGGCGAGTCCGTACACTCGGCACGAACGAAATGGGTACGGAAAGAATGGGTACGGTGCCCAACAGCAGTTCCTGTTCATTTTGAACAGGACTCGCTGTCCGCGCCGCCGCGGCCTGCGTCCATCTGAGACAGAAGGCCGCCTGCCCAACGGCGGCCGCTGTTGGTTTGGGACAACATTTGTGGTTGGGCATCGTACCGGTTTTTTCCGTACCCATCTCGGGCGTCCGAACACATTCGGCTCGATGCCTCCCCCCCTGTGCCTCCATCCCCCCCTATCGTTGCCCCCGAGCTTCGCTCACGCCGGCCCCCAGGGGCAGGCGCGCGGTGCGGCACAGAGATCCCCCCCCTCGCGCACTCGCGCGCCGGCGGCGTGCCGCGCTCTTCGGTGCTCGGCGCTCGCTGCGCGCTGCGCGATCCTCGACCGATCCTCGGCCGACCCCGACCCTCCGTCGATCCTGGATCCCTGGTCCTCCACCGATCCTCGATCCTCGATCGATCCTCGATCCTCGATCCTCGATCGATCCTCGATCCTCGATCCTCGATCCCCGATCCCGCACACGAGGGGCAACGTTAGGGGGGGGGCCAGCTTAGAGGGGGGAGCCTCGCCCTGGAACCGGCGGCCCCTCGCCGACGGATATATCGCCAACAGCGGGCGATCGCGCGGCCCCGGGCGGGGCGGGCCGTCGGCGGGCCACATCTCGGGGCGCCCCGACCAGGCTCTCGGGGCGAAGCTCTCCAGGGGGTGGCGACGAGGGCCTCCCAGGAGGCCCCCCAAACAGGGGAAAACGGGCGAAGGGTAGAGGTATGGATGCCTTTTCCTCCCCCCAGGGATCCCTGGACAAGGGGGTGCGGGGTCGGTGTCTGTCGGCCAAACGCAAGAGCGGCCCTGGGTAAGAGTGACCCTTGGTGCGCGACTTTTGGGGGGGCCGCGGGGGGACCAAACCTGGGCGT
>CAUYUJ010001627.1:72500-97500 GCA_963575745.1 Prorocentrum cordatum
CGTGTAACTCCTCGGGGACGCACCGACTCGGATCAATGCAAACCTTGGCCAGTCGGGCCTAGCAAAATCCTGCAACATCCTGCAGGATCCTGCGCGCTAGACCAGGCCAGTGCACCCTGACTCTGCAGGATCCTGAAATATCCGGCGCTCTGGCTGACCCCTGTTTGCTCTGACCCCTGTCTGCGGACTCGTCATGCTTCCGGGCCATCAATGGCGATGACGCCTCTGGGGATCGGTGCAAGTGCACTCATGGCTGGCGCCCTCCGAAGTAGCACAACAACAATAACACAACACATACACACACGCACATTCATACATGTATACATACATACATATCACTCGTACCCGGAAGAGTCTGTTTTGCTTACAGGGAGGCGGCACGGAAAAGGCACAGCCTCAGACAACGTAGCAGATGACCGGGCCGAGCCCGCGGCGACACCATAGCCCATTGACATACCCTGCATCGACACACACACACACTCGGAGTTGTGGCCCATTGAGGAATGGTCCATACCGTGGCCCATTGACGAAATATGGTCATCCTCATTCACATCTGCTGCACATATATGCATACCCTTGACCCGAACATGCTATCATATCTGGGGAAACACATATTTTGCTTCCGCCCGCCTTCTGCCCGCCTTCCGCCAGCTACCGCCGGCGGAGGCGCTCCCTCCTTTCACTTCCGCCGCCTTTCTCCGACCTCCCGCCGAGAAGCAGTTGGCAACGCGTTCGATCCTCGAAGGCGAGGCCCTTTCTGGCATGCCTCACATCTACCTATAGCTATACATATTTACATAACGATCCATCTCGCCATCAATTTATATATCTATAACCGCAGAGGGTCTTGAATGATGCACCCCCCCTAAGCTGTCGGCGGGGAATAGAAACTCGTCCCTCCTCCTCCTCCTCATTCCCCTCCCTCCTACAGGAGGCGAAGGAGGAGGCCGCCAGGCGTTGAGCGATGGGATTTTTGAGCACTTCTCATGACCTCTCATGCATCCGCCGACGAGAATACTTAATTTCCAACTATTGTCGGGATCCCAATCCGTCAATAAGCCGGCGGACAAATATTCATGTTCCCACTATTGCCCGGGGGTTTATTAAAGACCCTTTGTGGGGGTATATATATATATATGTATATATTGACATTGATAGTTCGATAATAAGGTACATACACAACAGAAACACACAGTCCGAGCCCCGCGCGGACCCCCCGGAAGTTGATGTTCGTGCAGCGCTTGGCCACTCGAGGACGGAGCCTTCCCCCCCCCCCCGGGGGAGCCCAAAGGGTACCGATACCGCGACTCTCTGAACCTCTCCCAGGGTCCGTCCTGACCAGGCTTTCGAAGCGAATCCATCGGTGCTAACGGAGGCCTCCCAGGAGGCTCCAAAAAGGGAAACCGGGCGGGGTGTACCCAGATCATTGGATACCACATTTTTTCGGTCGCGGTCGGTAGCGAACGATCGGCACTCCAAATCGGTCGCGACCGATCGCGACCGATCCCAAAATCGGTCGCGGCAGGTCGCCACCGATCGGTCGCGACCGATGTTGAAGCAAGTCGGTCGCGACCGATACCGAAATTTGCAGCAGAATCGGTAGCGACCGATCTCGTCGGTCGCTACCGGAAACTTCCAGTACCTAATGATCAGAGTAGCGGTATGGCCTAGTGCCGTTTTCAATACATGCTCCGCGTGCGGACCATGTATTGAAACATGCAGGGATTTAGTATTACAAGCAACGATGAGTTCATGCCTAACATTCAGACACGAATGAATCATGTTTTCAAAATGCTTTCAAACAACATCCCACGTATTGAACACTGCCCTGTGTGGGCACCTTCTCCCCCCCTGACCCCCCGGGAGCCTCGGGACCGCGCTGCCTCCCCGCCGCCAGCGCCTGCCGGAGCCCGTCCACCAGCTCGCCGGCCTGCAGGTCGCGGGGCGGCGGCGACACCTCCGGGCGGCGGGGCCCCGGCCCCCGACCGCCTCCGCCCGGCGGCCCGCGCAGGGCGAGATATGCTCGCTCGGGGGGGCCCTCCCTGAGAGGGGACGGGGTCTGGACGCCCTCCTCCTCGGTCCTCCCTCCCTCCCTCCTCGACTACTCCCTCCCTCCTCGACTGCTCCCTCCCTCCTCGACTACTCCCTCCCTCCGCCCTCCCTCTTCCTCGATCCTCCCGCCCTCCTCGAGCCTCCCTCCCTCCTCGAGCCTCCCTCCCTCCTCGACCTCCGATCTCCAGGGCGGTGACCGCCCGCGCCCGCCATCCTCCCTGGTGGGGACCCCTCCCCCCTCGGCATTGCCCAACGTCTGGTGGCTGGGGGGGCTGCCCTCGGCCCCTCGGCCCCGCCCCCTCGAGGGACGTTCTCTGGCCGCCTCTCACGGAGCACGGCGTGCGAGGGGGCGGGGGAAGAGGGGGGGGTGCGGACGCTGGACATGGGCACCCCGGATCCTTCAAGCCCCCCCCCCGGGCCAACCTGACCGACGCACCTCGCCCACTCCCCCGCGCGCTCCAAACCCACCCCCTCTCGCTCCCCAACCTCCTCACGCCCCCACGAAGGACAGCGGTTCCCCCCCCCCCCCCCCACGCGATCCACCCCCCCACGCTTATTGAGAGACCTAGAGTGCCCAGGCATACTCGCGTTGTGAAACAAATCAAGCAGGACGGTCAAATGATCGCAATTTTTGGCCCCCAGGGGCCCAACGCCAATTGTCGGGTCCGGGTGGTTCTTCCTCCCTCTTGATGCAAGGGCCCTGGAGGCCCATGCGAACGTTGTTCGAACGAGGCTGGCCAGCGAAAGTCGCGAAGGATGGGCCCAAGGGGCAAGGATGCAAGGGTACCCTTGGGAAGGTTGCCCATACTTACCATGCGGGTCCTGGAGTCGGACGGATCCGTTCGGCGGGCCCCAGGGAGGTCCCCGAAACGAGCACCCGAACAAATGAGAACGAGGCGGGGTGGCCGAGGAGGCATGCGACCTCTCAGGGGCGCCCGCGAGCTGCGGAGGAGGCTTCCTCGGAAGCCTTCGCCTTCCCGAGCAGCGCCCTGGCCTCTTGGAAGGCCCCCCCCCTCGCCACGCACCCTTGCGCGCGCTGCCAGTGCGTCGCGAAAGCGTGCTCCACCCCCGTGCTTTGGCGTCGTGCCTGTGACGCTCTTCGTCCTTTTTGGGCGCTCCTGGGCGGTGATCGCTGCCACTGCGCAACGCAGCTCTGGGAAATTGCCAGGATGGGCTCCGAGAGGGGTGAAGAATAAAGAGGCGCGTCTCAGCGGAAGTGTTGGGACGAGACAGATGTCATGCTGCGATGGGCTCAGCACGCGCGTTCCAGGAGCTCCGGCGCGTCTTCCGGCCGTCGCCTCAGGAGCCCGCGCGGAGCAACGGGAAAGCCTGGAAACTGCAGCGCATCATTGTCATGAGTTCTGGCTGCCTTGACGAGGAGGAGGAGGAAGAGGAGGTGGAGGAAGAAGAGGAGGAGGAGGAAGACGAGGGAGGAGGAGAAGGCGGAGGAGGAGGAGGAGGAGGCGGAGGAGGAGGAGGCGGAGGAGGAGGAGGAGGAGGAGGAGGAGGAGAGCCAGGACCGCAGCCCTCGTGCCACGCACCCTGTGGAGCCTTTGTGGCCACGGCGAGCCTCGGCCACGACTCGGCTCCCCGACCTTCCAGGCCGGGCTTGCTTGGGACACGCCCGATCCAGGACACCGGCACGCCCGAGAGAATTTTCAGCTAAGAATGCAAAACACTAGTCAAACAAACGTGCCCATACTTTATTCGTGTTTGAGATTGTTGTTGAACAGTCCTCCTGTAGAGGGACATGCTACAGGGACATGCCCGACGAAACTCCAAGATTGCCATGCGCTCCGGGCCTCTGCAGGGCCTTCTGGAGGAGCTTGTCTCCGGGGGCCTTCTTGGCCCCTGGGCCCCCCACACAAAATCGGGGCGCGCAAGCATGGATCAGCGATCCATGGATTGGGCGCGCGGACGCCAAATCCGTGGATCGGGGGAGGTGCCCTCCCCAAAATGCGGCAGGTGCCGCCTCGTTCGGCGGCGGACATCTGCGATTTCCCGTGGAAACCGGACCCGTCGCTGATCCAAATCCATGTTTGCGATCGCCTGACAAAGAGCAGGCCATGCAGGAGGGAGTCGCCCCACCCCAAGGGTTAAGTCGGGCGTGTCCCCCTAAAGGGGGATTTTGGACGAAACATAAAAAAATATGAAAAAATATAAAAAATAATCCCAAGACAATTTTTTACGATTTTTGAATATTCCCCTGTAGAGGGACAGGCCCGACTGAACCCAAGGGGACCGCGGCGTCCCCCAGGGCCTCCAACCGACGGAGCCCCGGGGACCTGCTCCCCTGGCCTCCCCGAGGCTCCTCCTCGGTCCTCGCTCCTCCCTCCTCCTCGACTGCTCCCTCCCCCCCTCCTCGCCCCTCCCTCCTCCTCGACCCTCCCTCCCCCTCGATCCTCCCTCCCTGCCTCCTCGCCCCTCCCTCCTCCTCGATGCTCCCTCCCTCCCCGATCTCCGATTCCCGACGAGGGGGAGGCCGCCCGCCGCGCGCCCCCCCCCCTGGTGGGCCTGGTGGGGACCTCCCATCGACGGTGCCCAGAATCTGGTGCTAAGTCGGGCCTGTCCCCCTACAGGGGGGATTTCCGACGAAAAATAAAAAATAGTCCAAACATAATAAAAAAAACATCAAACAATCATCTGGGGACTATTTTTTGGGTATGGTTTGACCTTTTTGGAGAATGTTGGAGGTATTTTGTATGTTTCGTCGAAAATCTCCCTGTCGGGGGACACGCCCGACATAAATCTGGCACCCCCGCGACAAGCGCGGGCCCCTCGGGGAGTTCTCTGGACGTTTCGCGAAGCTCGGCGTGGGAGGGGGCGGGGGAAGTGGGAGAGGAGAGAGAGGCCCGCCACCCCGAGTCCGAGAGGTCGTGGGGGCTGCCGCGCTGGAAACGACCACGATGCCAACGCCAGGAGCGGTCAGCATCGAGTCGAGAGATCGGATCGGATCGGAACGTGCGTCGGGTCGGGCCGCATCGGATCGGAGTCGGAATCGGATCGGAGTCGGCCGCGCCAGGAGGCACAACAACGCCAGCCAATCGTCGGCCTCATCGCATCGCCGGAATATCGGAATCGAATCGGATCGGGCCGACAGAACTCGATATCGAATCGGGGTGAAATTGATTCAGCGGCGCGCACAAGGGGGTCGGAGGAGGGGGACAGGCTTCTCAGAAGGAGGCTGTTTCTTAGAAGGCGCTGGCCCCACGTCTATAGGAAAGGCCCGCGCCTCCTAGGAAGCAGGGGGCTTCTAAGAAGCCTCCCCCTTCCCCCCTGCCCCCCTCTGCGCATGGCTGTTCGATATTGAATCGGAACGAAATGGATCCTGAAAGGCCTGGGCTCACGCGCGTGACTGCGGTCTGAAGAGCTCGTGTCCCGGCGGCACAATGACGCTTTGTAAACGAATATAGCGTTTTTTAGAGAATCTGTGTTGCGAAACCATGTGGGTTTGTATGTTTTGTGGAAGCTCGATTTTGAATTCCTTCCGAAACCGAAGGCTCTTGAAGGATTTCGGCAGGCGGGCCCCTTGAGGGGGAGCTCCCGCCTGAGACTTCCTCGCAATTCACTCACAGACGAGGAGGAGGAGGAGGAGGAGGAGGAGGAGGAGGAGGAGGAGGAGGAGGAAGCGCTCGGGACGCGGACGCCTGAGGACTGGGACTCGCGAAGGAGGCAGGGGCGCCCCCAACCCGGGGCAGGCAAGACCGCTGGGCAACGGGACGTGCCCACTCTGCTGGTCCGTGCGGCCGTCGAACGACCTGCGCGCCCGAGACGCCGCGCCGTGTTGAGCCGTGGCGTAGCGTTCTGCGGTTGGCGCGCGAGGCTGCCCGTGGCCTCCCCAACGCTCCCAGTCGTTGTCTCTTCTTCGTCGTCGTCGTCGTTGTCTCTTCGTCGTCGTCGTCGTTGTCTCTTCGTCGTCGTCGTCCTCCTCCTCCTCCTCCTCCTCCTCCTCCTCCTCCTCCTGCCCATCTCACCCCCTGCTGCCAGTGCTTATGCTGATTGTGCTCGCTTCTCGTATTCCTCCTCTTCTTCGTCCTCCTCCTCCTCCTCCTCCTTCTCCTACTCCTCCTTCTCCTCTTCCTCCTCTTCCTCCTCCTCCTCCTGTTCCTCCTCCCCCTCCCCTTCCCACATCCACGTCCCCGTTCCCTTTCCGCTCGCTCGCACGGGCTCCTCTTAACACGAAGAAAATAGGTCCTGAACCCCAGCGGATCAGGCCCGCGACCAGCTCTTCATCCCGCCTTGCTTGCCTGACGGCCCTGGAGCCAGGGAGCGGCTGCCAGAACCTCCAGGACCCTTTTTGCTCGGGACCCCTCTCGTTCATCATCTTTTCATGTCTGGAGGAGAGGAGGTCGGACACCCCAGCGACAGCAGACTCCGCAAGCGAGCGCATCAGGAGTAGTGTGAGACATGCGGACTGGTAGGGGCGGAAGTGCGGGAAGTTATAATATAGTGAGAAGACAAGACTTCCCCGAAGACGCAGAACGGCTTTCTCAGAAGGCCGGAGCCCTTCTGAGAAAGGTCCTCCTGAGAAGCCCCGCCGCCTTCTGAGAAGGCCGTCTCCTTCTAACCTCCCCCCCATGCTCTAGAAAAAGAAACAACTGGATAAACATAAACTTTTGGCGCTCCACGCGGATTTCTTGGTGCTGCGCTGGACCCCCCCTCCCCGGCGCGCGGAGCGCGCCAGGGGGCGGCGCCGGAGGCGCCGCCAGAAAGTCCCAGCGCGGATCCAAGAAATCCGCGCGGAGCGCCAAAAGTTTGTGTGCATGGCGTTCCTTCTTTTTCTAGAGCGGGGGGGGGGGGGGGGCGAGGTCAGGAGGAGAAGGCCGTCTCTCGGCTACACGCAAGAGTGACCCTGGGTAAGAGTGACCTTTGGTGCGCGGCTCTCTGGAGGCCGCGGGGAGACCAAACCTGGGCGCGCAAGCCGCGGCTACCGCTTCGCTTTCAGCCACCCGAGGGCCCATCTGTGCCCGCACCAAAAGTCACTCCGGCGGAAGTAGGGGGGCCACATGCGACCCCCACCCTCCCCCTCAGAAGTCGTGGGGGGTAGGGGTAGGGTTCGCATGTGGCCCCCTAGAAAGGCCACTCTTACGTCTAGTCTTGGGCGCCCGAGTTATCCGGGGTAACTCGGGTCCAGGGTAACTCGGGTTTGGGTTCCCGAAAAAACGAACCCGAGTTATCCCTGACCCGAGTTACCCCTGATGATTCGGGGCTCTGGACGCCCGAGTTATCCGGGGTAACTCGGGTCCGGGGTAACTCGGGTTCGGATTCCCGAAAAAACGAACCCGAGTTAGCCCTGACCCGAGTTACCCCTGATGATTCGGGGCTCTGACTTATGTTTAGTCGATCCTCGGAAGGCGGCGGGGCTCCTCGGGGGGGCCTCTCTCCGAAGGCCCCCCGGCCTTCCGAGGAGGGCGTCTGTGCTGCTCCGGCGCTCGCCGCCAAGGGAGCGAGCGCGGCCCTGGGCCCCCGACGGGGGCCCTCCGCGGCCCCCCCCCCGCTTGCACAGACAACACCTCGGGTTACAGGGCAGTTTTTTATTACATAAGATGTTTAAACATATGCTTTTTGGTAAAAAAGGGAACCAGTATTAATTTACGAATGAATTTATGCATGAACTCATCGTTGTTTTGAATGCTAAACCCTGCATTTTTATTACACGATCCGCACGCGGAGCATGTATTGAAAACGGCACGGTATGTTACTCCAGTCGTACGTAAGGACCACATCCCAGAAATAATCTCGAGCACCCCGAAGAGTGTCGAAAAGGTGTCGAAGCAGTGTCGAAACGGTGTCGGACGAGTGTCTCCCAGGGCCCGACACGCGAACACCCTCGAGCTTCGGTGCTTTTTGTTGGTGCTCGAAGTTCTTTCTAGTGATCAAGGCGACAGCAGGTTGGAACATCATAAAACCCGGGGTGGCTATGGCTGCTGGACTTAGTTTGGGCGTGTCCCCCTACTGGCGGATTTAGGGCGAAAGATAAACAATACCCAAACATCCTCGACAAAAAGAGTGGAGAATAGCAACAACATCGTCCACTGACGATTTTTACAAATACTATGTTTGTTTTTCCTCCCGCAGAGGGACAAGCTCGACTCAATGCTGGCCTCGGGCAGAGGCCCAGGGCCCAGGAGAGCCCGCTGCCCTCGGGGCCCGCCTCATGCATGCCGATACGGTGGAGGCACGTCCAGAAGAAAGGTCTTCCATGAGAAGCCCAGCCCTGAGACCCCAGGACGCCCATTGATTCTTGGTGTGGGAATGCCACGCTTTCCATCGCAAGACCATCGAAACCATCGACACCCAGGGCACCCTGGAGGCGAGCAGGGTGTTTCTTGGCATGGGCCCCCACTGTACGGCGAAGGCATTGGATGAGGAACCACTGGATAAGGAGTCCAGGGTCTGGAGGCCGGGGCACCTCTATAGACGAGCGCGTTCCACTACTCGCAAAGTAACTACTCGCAAATGGCCTGGATACGCCGCGGGGGATCAACGATAATTTACATCAATGACGGCAGCTGTTTTTCGGACGTTTGCGAGTAGGCACTTTGCGAGTCGTGGAACGCGCTCGGTGACTCTAATCGTGGACTGGCCATGGATATCTAAAGGAACGAACAATGACACAAACATAAAAACTCAGAGGTCCGCGCGGAGCTCTCGGATCCGTGTTGGACCCCTTGGGGGCGCCTCTGGCGCCGATCTGAGAAATCCGCGCGGACCTCCGAGATGTTTGTTATGTTCATGTCATTCTTCGGTTCCCTAATTTTGCCGCCGCCCTCATGAGATAGAAGGAATTCCCCAGGGTCTGAAGCCTCCTGGGCACATTCCTTGACCAAGGCCCCCCCCGTAGTGTTACTTTATAGAGGGGGCCACATACCTCCGACGGTATGTTCTGTCGATGCGCAGCCCCAGAAGAGGGACAGCTTTCGCCGCGAGTCCATCCTTCTTCTTTTTCCGCGCGAGGCGCGCGCGCGGAGCCTGGGGGAGGCCGCCGCCAGCCGCGTTCGGCCGACGCGGGCCGCTGGACGCCACACCGTCAGTTGAGACGCTCGCGCGTGCAGCCGGGCTCCTCCTCCGCCGCGGCCCGCCCCAGGCCGCCGCCCCTGCGCCGGTGTTCGGCGCGGGCCGCCGCGGGGCCGCCCGAGAGCGCGGGCGGCCCCGGTCTCTGCGCGGCGCTGACCTGCAGGTCGAAGGGCGACTCCGCCTGCTTCGCGGAGCAACGCGCCTCGTGCCTGGCGACACTGTCCCGCAGGTGCTCCAGGGTGCCCAGGGATGCTCGCTGCAGCTCCGAGAAGGGCAGCGGCAGCCCCGCCCGCAGCAGGTCGCTGAACAGCCGTAGCCGCAGGTCGGCGGCGTCGCTGGCGGGCTGCGGCGAGACGGCCTTTAGCAGCTCCTCCTCTTGCCCCTTGCTCTCGCACGTGGGATCCCCGCCCGCGCTGGCGCCGCCGGCGCCGACGCTGGCCGTGGCCGCGTACCGCAGCCGCAGCCGGTCGACCGAGCTCGCCATGGCGTCCACCTGCGCGAAGGTCTCGAAGGCGGCCACCAGCTGCGCCCTGCTGAGGAGCAGTGGCTGCCCCACGATGCTCGGGGCGGCCTGCTCCTCCTTCTCGATGGCCATCTGCAATCCACGGAGAAGGGCCGGCACAAAACAAGCGTAGCGGGGACACCAGTAAGTCAGGGTCATCAACGATATAGCGTGCGCGGTGGCGTTCTGCGCCCAGCTTCTCTTCGCTGGCCTTTGCCCCAGGGCTTTCGCGGCAGCGGCAGCCTTGACTGTAGAAAGCACCTCGTAGCCTTCAGGCACGGACATCAGGTACCTGCGTTTTCTTTCGTCAGCGTTTGCATCATCGAGGGCAGCTGTCAAGACCGCTATGAAGATTTGGGACAGCGTGAGGAAGAGAACAAACAAGGTGATAATGTAGAGCAGGATGCTGGCTTCGGGATTGTACTTCAACGCCTCGTCACTCAAGGACGCACCGTTTGCAAACTGATCCAACACAAACAGGAACAGGGCCACCAATGACTTTTTCTCAAAGACCCCGAATTGCTGGCCGTACAACGACGCAATAATCAACATGGCCAGACACATGCCTAAACTAAAGCTCAACAGCCGCTTTGAGGCAGAGAACAATGTTTCAGTCAGCTTCTTGAAGAAGGGCAAGAGCTGTGCTTCATAAAACAATCTGACCAGCGCCATGAGTTGGCTCACACACATGAGGAATCTCCACAGTCTTGGTTCCACTGTCATTGGCAGAGATATGACAACCAATGGGAAGAGCGCAATGCACAGCATTATGTAGTAGGATGGCTTCTGTAAAATCCTGAACCAGGAATCCCAGGAAGTGCAGAGGCAAACAACCTCTAACACATTATTCGTCGTGGTAAGCACAAAAAAAGACCAGCTCGCTAGCATGAGGCCCAACATCTCTGACTCGATGTCGAAACGCATCGACCAAAACGCCTTCGAGGTATGCGCGTAGCCTGGCTCCCAGTCCTGGTCCTGGTGCCACGCACGGTAGCAGATGCCCGTCATGCGGAGGTTGCGGGAGATGATCACCTGCACTATATTCTGGGACCCACGTAGCGCACGCGAAATATAGTCGACGACGTTTTCCATTATACTGTCGTCGTACCTGAGGGACAGGGACTCGAGGGAGGCATTGCCGCCCTCCTGCCATTCCTCCGCGTCGGGGAACCTCGACGCGATGGCCATCAGCACGAAGGAGGCGTGGATCAGGGTCGCATTCGTGCAGCAGGGCGCAGTAGTGACGTTGGGACGCTCCGCCCAAGCCGCGTCGATGACATCGCAATTGCGGCCCGAATTGCTGTTGCTCCCCTCCCCGATCATGAAATCGGAGCAGAAGAAATCCCGGAGCGAAAGCCTGCGGATGTCAAGCGAGTTCTCCGTAGCTCCCACCTGGCACCTTGGACACACGCGATGGACCGCCTCTATCTGGCGGCTGAGGTTGGACATGAACAGCGCAATCTCGGAGACAGTGGACAGCTCCAAAAACCCATCGCCATCAGCGCTGCCCTCGAGCACCTGCCCGTTCTCGAAGAAGTCGAACGTCCGGCCCGCGAACTCCCAGTCGATGAACCAGTTGGCGAGCCACATGTAGAACATGAAGAAGGCGCTATAGAACACCAGGCCTCTCCAGCGCAAGTACCTCTTGAGGTCCGCGCGCGCCAACCTTGCCATGATCAGCACCTCCCCGGGTGGGTGCCTCGCCTTGCTGCTGCTGCTGCTGCTGGGGCTCGGCGCCACCGTGGGCGCCCTGCCGGGCCACGGCGAGTCATGCACTCGGACAGCCTGGCCCATGGGGGCTGAGCACGGCACTGCCCGCGGGCCTGGGCCAGACGAGTACTGGAGCCAACATGGCTACGGATTCGCCGCGAGTCCATCCTTGATGGTCGTGGGGACCGAGAACGGACACACCGAGGCTGAGTTGCGCAACCTCGGCGACACCGCCTCAACGCTGACAGCCCCTGCAGTGAGGGACCTGTAAAGATGAAACGATCGTCAAGGGACCAACCTCCAAGCCAGCATCCGTGACCCGAAATTTGACGACAACACCATCAGGATCCGCCAACGAAGTCACCCCCCGAGGAAGCCGACATCGAGGAGAAGCGCCTGCTTCGGAACAAAACCACATCCTCGGAGATCTGGGCGAGGGGAGGATCGAGGATCGACCGGATACTCGAGCGCAGTCCTCGGGTTTCGCGCGCCATGGCGCCACCGCGGTCTCCAGCGGTCCTCCTGCAAACATCGATCCTCCTCCCCTGAGATCCGACGACGCGACAAATGCAACACCGCGAGAAATCACGACCATAGCTCCAATTAGACCCCATCTTCTTGCAAAATTTCTCTAAATGGATCGAGCTGTGGTGGCCCTAGGGCCCGAGCCCAGCCGTAGACGCCTGTTCAAGCATTGCAGTGCATGGGTCGCAAGGTCCTCCCCCATTCTTGAGACTCCTCCTTCCTCCACAATCCCGCAAGGGTGCCGCGATGGCCAGCCCCCCCGGGCCTCGGCCACCCCCAGACGTCTGGGAGGTGAGCCGGAGGTAAAGGTGGAGGTGTAGGTGTAGGAGGCGGAGGCGGACGAGGACGGGAAGGTGGAGGAGGAAGATGATTTGTTTTTGGGCTCCACACCGCCGCCTCCAGATCCCAGCAAAGGCTGGGAAAACAACTCGAATGCTACGGAGGGAAGAGCATTCGAGTGCAAAAGGCTCAAGCTACTACCTGCACGAGACTGCACAACGCGAAGCTAGCAGCGAACGCGAAGACCTCATGGAGGCTCGCGGCGGGTGCTGACGGGGCGCCCGCGTGGGGGCCGACAGCAGAGAACCGCGAAAGCCCCGAAGGGCGGGCAGGCCAACGGCAGGCGGAGGGAGTACAAGTACTCCCTCCCGCGCAGACCTTGCCCCTGAAAGCAGAGAAGGACGAACGAGCGACAGACGGCACGAGAGAAAGCGATTCTCCTGCCCGCGCAAGCAAGCCCCTAGCAAGGGAAAAACAGCAGGACAGATACACACGCACCGTCCACGCGAACACCTGCAACGCATTACGTGCACAGAGCAAGTGCTAGGACGCAGGGGATGGCCTTCTCCCCTCCCCCAGCTTGAACTTAACTGCCACAGGCAAAACACTGCAGACTCGTAGCGGACGTCTCGCCACCGTCAAGAAGAAGAGCCGCAGGCCCTAGATGGGGCCGGCTCGAATTCAAGCGTGTAGGTGTTAAAGCAATCCATAACACGGCCAACATCCACCTTAACGCCCTTGGAGCGCTTACTATAGTGCGGGTGCTGACCTTTACACAGGTACGACCAGCCATACTTAGCAGCCCTGCTAGGTGGTGGCAAACATTTGCCCCCCAGACCCCTGACCGAGGCTCCAGAAGACTGGCATTTACATCTGACGCAGATAAAACCACACGGAAGAATCGTTACAATCGAAAGCAATGGTCTTGTGTCCAAGATTGTCGAGCTTCGTCGCATGCAGCTTAGAATCCTGCGGGCAGCGTCCACCTTAGGGTCGAGAGCTCGCTCTGCAACCCCGAAAACAGACAACGCACCTCCAGATGCCAGACCATTGCTGCCACTGGTGACCGACATGGGAAGACCCACTGGGCTCTGGGACGATCCTGTCAGCCTCCGACAAGTCCAAAGGTTTCCAGTGAAACGGCACGGGGGCGGCGACCTTCAAAGTGGCGCGAGCGTGCTTGACCATGCGGCCAGCGCCCTCCAGCAGGCCCGCAGGCTGCGGGTGGAGGTGGACAGCAAATTTGGCGGCCGTGTCAGCATGTCTGTTGCCAACTCGAAGCCACCTTTCACGATCAGAAATATCTGGCTCGTCGACCGACAAATGGGCAGCAACCTTGCTACAGCAGGCCAGCGACTGCTGCTGGGCATACACACGGCAGGAAGGCTCCATAATACATTCGCTTGGCCGGCAGCTGCTCGGGCTTCGACCTAGCGGCCGACATGACCACATTGCTACAATCAGAGAAAACACGGGAGTCCTCGGGGCACCTCTAAAGAACATTAGACCACGTGAAAGCGGAGAACTCAGCCCCTTGAAGTGTCTGGGGGTAAGGGCCCCAAACGGGGGCCCTAAACTCGGCCAGGAGCTCCCCGAAGACATCAACCATGCAAACCGAGCTGGCAGCACGAGAGAGCCCCCTGCTCCCTGGCAGGATGACGAGTACAAGGGCAGTCGATAAAGAGGTCACCCCAGACACCGACGCCTAGAGGTTGCCCGTCAGCAGGGGCCAAGTCTTTCCTGCGCCAGACAAGGATGGGACCGTCGTCGGACTCACTCAAGGGCCTCGGGAAACAGTCGGCGGGATGCCGAAAGACTCCACTAGCAAATGCATGCAGGGCGTCAGGGTCGCCAGCCGCCTTAGCAGACAAGGCAGCTTTCACGATCTCCTGATCCACCGCCTCGCTGCGATCGGCGACAACAGGCGGATGCCGGCATTCCCACAGCCGGTGGAATATCGTTTCTCTTTGCCCGCAGAAGGGACAACCGGGGGAACGCAGTGCCCGCGTTCAACAGCGCGAGCCCCCGCGAAGAAAGCCTCCGACGCGAACGCCCTGATGCGAGCTTTTTCCAAGGGGGTGTACGTCTTCGAACGGGGGGCCAGACAGTCCTTGACCACATCGCAACAGACTCTAGGCAACACACCCCTCTTTTCGCCAGAAAATCGTTCCAGCATCCTGAAATAGCCCTCACGCACCAGTTTGGTGACAAGAGCGGGGGGGAACAAACCGAAGGGAATGATCTGCCCCTGGTCGTCTTTTATGGTCATAAAATCAACCGTATGCCAGCCTAACCTGACCAGGGACATCCTAAGAGCCGAGATGGGGCCAGCCACTTTCCTCCGGGAACAGCTGGGGCTCGCAAACACAGAGGACCACGCGCGACGCAAAGTGGGGAGGTCCAGAGACCACCTGAAAGCGCTGGTCTGGGCAATCCACACTTCCTTGCTCCGACGCGCGATGGGAGAAGTGGCCGCCCTCCATGTCGGATTTCCGCCCAAGATGGCGATGGTCGTCAAAGACCTCAGGTTGCTGGTCGGTCGCAAGACCGAGAAAACGCGTCGCCTCAGCAATCCAAGATCGCGATCGCTCGCGCCCGTGATTTCAGAGCCGTACGTGGACCCCGCTAAGGGCCCAGCACAAAACACCTTAAGAATAACCGATCGTTTCAGCACCTTGGATTGCCGAACAAGCCGCCGAGCGGCGCGCGACGACTTCGCGATGCGGGACTTGAGCTTGGCCGAGCGGCCAGCGCGGACTGGTCGTCCAGCGGTGTAGTCCACACCTAGGTTCACGGCAGACTCACTAAGCCGGCCGCCTTCGAGACCTCAGTGCCGACATGCTTGGAACTGCGCGCCAGGGCGGTTTTCCCCAGGACAAAGCTACAAACAAAAGACTCCTTGACCACAAAGTCCAGGAACAGAGCCGTTGTCACAATCCCAGAAATCACTTTGGCGGCAGGCCCCGTAGCAGAGAGACCCTGGTCGTCGATATACACGCACAGGTCCACTTGGAGACCCAGAGAGGGGGGGTGGAAGCAATCGCTCTGTCATAATCTTGCATGCAGAAGACCCGGATGAAGGTCGCGGCTATCGAGCAGCCCGCCATGACTCCTGAGCAGCAAAAATGAAGCCCCTCCAACCGACCCCCGAGGCTGAGGAACCGCCCGCACTTGCAGGCTAAAGTGCACAATCTGGCGATCGCCCATCGGGAGCCCATGGATATGACAACGTTCTTCCAGCAATCCGAGGGAGATGTTATCATGAGACTTAGAAAGGTAGGAAAAAACAGCAAAACTGGCTTGGCCTTTCGAGACACCACTTTCAGCCGTGACGGCTTGCCTCCAGCCCACGTCGGCTGCCCCGCGAAACCTGCCAGCGGCCCAGTGCCGACGGGGGTGTCCCACCTCCCAGTTTAAAGCCCAGGGCCGCCTGAGGCGCCCCCAAACTCTGAACCAGGAGCAGAACACTCCGATCGGCCTGTTGCCGCCAGCAGGTTTCGGGGGCAGCGCGAGGAGGACCGCAGAAATCTGGGGGGGAAGAACTCCCAGAGACTCAACAACGTGGAAGAGACCGCCACGGCAATCTGACGCCTCGTCGGTCATGAGGGAATAGTGTCGGCAATGGAAGCCGTCGACAGAGACAGCGGAGGCTTCCTTGTAGGACCACGACATGTCCCTGACCGTTTGAGGCGACAGCCTGGGAAGAGCCCCCAATATTTCTCCTGAGAAATGACCCCCTTCACCGACGCCCCAGATAGATGCGAAGTTACCCCCCTCCAATCTGAGGGGCGAGAGGGGGGTCAGCCACAATGGTACCATCCACCGACAGGGTGCTGCTGGGAGCACACGGGTCGGGGTCTTTCAACGGCATCTGGGCCCTACGAGCCCCCGAATCAACTCCGACGTTTAGACGCGCTCTCCATTCGCTGCGGCCCTTGGCCGCGGACTGGACATCGGCGGCCTTGGCTGCCACGTGGACCTGAGCGCACAGATCTGCAAAGGAAAAAGGATCGACCGAGGCGGCGACGTCGGCCGCAACGCCGTCGAAGAGCTCGCAGTGGTCATCGCGAGCGTTGAAAATTGCCGCGGGGGGTGGGCTGAGCTCGGCCCTCAGCCGACAAATAGAAACATAATGCATGTTGTCGCGAGCCGAGTGGGTGTAGGCTTTCAGCTGTAGACCGAGCCACCTGATGGCCCTATGCCTTGGAACCGAACCTGGGGATCTCGAGCCAAGATCGATCTCCAGATGAGCTGGGGCCCAACCGCCCCGGCACCGAACTTCAGAGGGGCTTCCCCAACCCGTGGCACGAGCTCGCGCTCAGCCTGGTCAGCCCACGAGCGGTGCAAGGTTCCTAACATGCCGACAGCAGTCTGCCCCTTGCCTTGCTGAAGCAGACCGATCGCGTGGTCGACCATGGGCTGGGCTCCTTCCCAGCAGGCCGAACGAGGATAAGGACCGAACGCTCCTTTGGCAGGCAGCGGGGGCGGCCTGCGAAATGACAAAGCCTTCGACGCACCAAACTTGGGGAAGGAGGTGGCCTCGACAGGCCGGCGGGGAGAGAGCTCCGCATCCAAGCACGCATCGATCCTCTCGAGGCCCCTTGGGCAGGCCAGCAGACACCGCAAAGTAGTCGAAGGTCGTGGGGGCCCCGACAGGGTAGTGCGCGCGCACTTTGGGGAAAATCAGAGAACCGCGAAGCTCGGCGGCAAACGAGGAACCTGCGATGTCGCGAGGCCCCATGTTAAAGTCTGCACCTAAGAGCGACGAGCAGTGGCGCTGCGCAAACAGCGCGCCTATGTCAGAGAGCAGGCTGAGGTTCCTGTCGGAGAGGCCCTCAACGTGATAGAAATACGCCGAGACAACCGTGGAAAGGAGGGGGCCCAGGAATTTCCACCGAGCAGGCCAGCGCGCGGCCTTCCAAGATGCCCCCCCCCCCAGGGACGTCGAGGCAGCCCATCCAGGAACGACAGAGCACGGCCACACCACCAGAAGTGTCGTCCGCTTCAGTGGCGGAGGCCCTGGACCACACCGACTTCCAACCGTGGCGGAGGCACCGGGCGTTCGCCTGTTGAATAGATTCCAGGTCGAGGAGCGGATGCTCTTGGAGGAGCAAGACATGGGCGTCATACCCTTCCGCAAACGAGCGCAGCGTGCCCCGAGAATTCCCGTTGACGGTCTGAACCCTGAGCGCCGCAGAACCTATATTCTGAACGCTGTCGCTGGAGGAAGCATCTCGACACGAAGCTGGCAGTGGGCCAGCCAACGGCAGAGCCACAGCAGTGGTGCGACAAGGAGCATCCTTGTCCAACGACATCACAAGATAGATTGCTGGAGGCCTGGCACAGCTGACAGGGGCCTGCTGCTTGCGGAAAGACATGGAGTCGAGCGAGGGGCCGTGAGTCTGGGACAGGGCAATATCGTTCGCTCGAATGTGCAAGAGCTCCCACCTGTGACTTGGAACGCTCTGCTGAAAAGAAAGATCACCTGCGGAGAGTCCGGGGGGGGCCCGCTTCGTCCAGAGCAACGCGCGAGCCGCGCCCGTTGGCCGGGCTTGGCCCACGAGAGCGCTCGCCGCAAAAAAAAAGAATGTGAAGCCAATCCCCCCACGAAGGACATGGCAGGGAAAAGCGTGGCCCAGATAGGAACCCCGAGCAGCGAGCCAGGGCGCCCCAGAAACAGAGGCCGCGCAGGGCCTTTTCACGCCAGTCCTCCAGGGGGGGTGACGTCGGGCGTCTTCGGCGCCTTCCCTCCGCCTGCTGCGATACGATCAGCCCGCTCCTTGACGCTGCCAAGCGGGCGCGCGCTGGCGCCAGGCTCAGAAGAGGCGCCCGCTGTTGCCGATGGAGTAGAGGGCGCCTCGGCAGCAGCAGCAGCTGCACTCGCTGCACCAGCAGGTACTCCACCAGCTGGCTCCTTGAAATCAGGCGAAACCTTTGTCGTTTTGTGGAGCCTGTCCACCATGGCAGCGTGCTCCAGCTTGGCCGCGTCCATCTTGGCTTTGGCCTCTGAAAAGAGATTCTTGGCCAGATCCGAGAAGCCGTCTTTGAGCTGACCAACGCTATTGGAGAGCTGCTCCGCATCCTCAGTTCCGATCTCTGTGTCATCGCCCAATGTGAACATGTTACCGAAATCGATGTCGAAGAGTTTTTCAAGCTTGGCCTGGTCAAAGAGCACCTCATCAGGCAGCTTGGGGACCGACGGTTCCTCAGGAAGTTTCTCTGTCAGGCGCCGTACCAATCTTGAATGCTCCTCGTTGGCCTCCTGAGCTGCACCACAAGCTGCTGCTGCGCATCGAGCTGCGCCTGGAGAGACTCGTGCTTGGCGCAGCCCTGTTCGAGCCTGCTCTCAAAACGGCGAGCACGTCCATGAGCACGCTGGAGCCGCACTTGCATTGGTTCGTCCAGAGGAGCTGGAACCTCGAGAGCCTTGGCAGACCGGCGGTACATGGATGCACCACGGGTGTCGCCTGCCTTCTCGCAAAGATCAGCAAACTGCTTGTATTTTTGAGTACAGAAGGGGGGGCGCCGCACTTGGGAGAGGGCCATCTTTGCCACCGCCCTTCCCAGTGCCGGCTGCTCCCTTTCCTTTAGCACCTGCGCCGCCTGCACCGCCGTCAGCTCCTCCTTGCGAAGACGGGGGGCCGTCCGCCCACGAGGAAGAGCGGTCGACCGTGGCCTCGATCTTGGGGGCCCCGCTGTGCTCGCAGAAATAGAACCGAGCCTCGTTCCGTGCGCATCCACAATAGCCGCACTTCCACTTCTGGCCCGTGGACTGGCCGCGCGGGCCCGACGAACTGCCAGCTGCCATCGCTGCCGTCAGGAGTCTGAAAACCAGGGAGAAGAAGAGGCCAAGCACGCACATCTTCAGGGCCCCAAGCTGTATCCGACGTCGTCGGCGAGCTCCAACCACGGTGCCACGGCGCCCAGGACAACTTGCCTTTGCCACCGCCGCCACCCTTGCCCGAACCGCCTCCTCGAAAGCAGATAGAGCCAAGTTGGCCCGCAACAGCACAATGCCGTTCTGAAGAAATATGCTGAGGCAAGCTCAGGGGGAACCTGAACCAGAACGGCTGAGGAGGAATATGAGAAGGAGGAAGTGGTGGGAGAGGAGGAGGACGACGAGGTAGAAGAGAAGGAGGAGGAGGCCGATGTGGAGGAGGAGGAGGAGGAAGAGGAGGAAAAGAAGGATGAGAAGGAGGAGGGTGAGGAGCAGTAGCAGGAGGAGGAGGACGAGGAGGAGGAGGAGGAGCAGGGTGAGGAGGACGAGGAGGAGGAGGAGGAGGAAGAGGAGGAGGATGAGGAGGAGGGCGGAGGGAACGGAAAAGACATAGACGAAGGGGAAGGAGGAGCCAGAGGAGTCGGAGGAGTCGGAGGAGGTGGTGGAGGTGGAGGTGGTGGAAGAGGAGGGGAAGGAAAACGGGGAGGAGGAGGAGGAGGAGGAGGAGGAGGAGAAGGAGAAAGAGGCGGGGAAGGAGGAGGAGAAAGAGGACCAGTGTAAACCCAAGAGTCATCAACGATGTTGGAAGTAACTCTCCCTCGAAGCTCCGTCTTCGCAAGCCCCTACAACGGTTTCTCCTATTGAGGGAACTGCCTCATTGGAAGACAACCATTTGAAGATCCTGAAGCATGCCAAAACATGGTTCTCGGGATTTCAACTCGACGTATCAACCTTACTGCTGCGTCGTGACGATCCGGAATCGTGCCAGAGCGCCATTCTTGGGACTTCAACACCGCGAATCAACATACCTGTCGCGCCCGCATAATCCTGAATCCGTCCAAAATACCATTTCTGATACGTTGATCATGGGTCTCCGTGAAACTCTAGCAAATGTTTAACGAATGTGCGCGGCGCTTCGGCGAGAACCACATTTTGAAAACGACCCGCCTTCAATCCGTGAACCTCCTGCAAATGTTAAAAACGAATGCGCGCCGCGCTAAGGCGAGAGCCTCATTTTGAAAACGACCCGCCCTCAGTCCGTGAAGCTCTTGCAAATGTTTCAAAACATGCGCGCCGCGCTTAGGCGAGAGCCTCATTGTGGAATCGACCCGCCATCAATCCGTGAAGCTGTTGGACATGTATAAAAGGAATGCGCGCGGCGCTAAGGCGAGAGCAACATTTTGAAACCGACCCGCCCTCAATCCGTGAAGCTCGTGGACAGTTTGAAAACGAATGTGCGCGGCGCTTCGGCGAGAACCACATTTTGAAAACGACCCGCCCTCAATCCGTGAACCTCCTGCAGATGTTTAAAAAGAATGTGCGCCGCACTAAGGCGAGAGCCTCATTTTGAAAACGACCCGCCCTCCATCTGCGAAACTGTTGTCATTTGTTAAGCCTCAGAATCGTAAACAGTGAGGAAACCTCAGGCGCAACGCCTGGCCCCCCCCTAAAACTGGCCTCGGGGTGCAACCGGGAGAAGGTATCTCTAAGGAGAAGGAATGGAGGAGGAGGACGACGATGAGGAGACGGAGGAGGAGGAGGAAGAGGACGAGGCGGAGGGGAGGAGGAGGAGGAGGAGGAGGAGAACAAAAAAGGAGGAGGAGGAGAAGGAGGAGGAGGAGGAGGAGGAGGAGGAAAGGGAGGAGGAGGAGGAGGAAAGGGACGAGGGCGCAGCGATGGCTGGACCCCCCCCCCGGGCCTCGGCCACCTCGACCGGTGGGCCGTCCTGCGGGCCCCGCTGCCCGCGCCGCAGCAGCCCGCCCAGCCACCCGAAGGACAGCACGGACGCCCACGAGCGGCGCGGCGCCTGCGGCCGCTTGCAGGGAGAAGAAGCCAAGATCAAACCCGGCAAGGATAGCATCGGACACAGTTCGGGCGCTGGCAGAACTGGGTTTAATGGGACCTGGTTGACTGATTTGTACTGGGGGACGCCCCCCTCGCCAGTTCCACTAACCGGAACTGCCGTCACCCGAAAAAAACACCAGCTATGGCAAACCTGGGTTAGTGATTCTGGCCAATTCGAAGGTTCCGGGGCCCTACCACTAACTGGGTCCCCTTACCTGGGGTCCTGGCCATACCCGACTGATCCAGAAGAACATCCCTCAAGAGCATGAAACCCTTCGCTGGTCAAGACACACAAAACATCCGAGGGTGAACGCATGCGTATGGGACCACGAAGGGCGCGAGCGAGTTGGGGCCCCGAAGGGCAATTAATCCGGGGCCACGGAGGGCAGCGACGGGGCCGCTGAGGGCAGAAACGGGGCCACGAACGGCAGAGAGGGGGCCACGAAGGGCGACACCGGGGCCACGAAGGGCATGCATATGGGGCCACGACAGGCGCGAACGAGCAGGAGCCACGAAGGGCTTTCGTAGATGGGGCCACAAAGGGCGACAGCGGGGCCGCTGAGGGCAGCAAAGGGGCCACGAAGGGCAGCGAGAGGGCCACGAAGGGCGACAGCGGGGCCACGAAGGGCATGCGTATGTGGCCACGACGGGCGACTGCGAGCGAAGGCCACGAAGGGCATATAATGCGGGGCCACAATGGGCAGCGACGGGGCCACTGAGGGCAGCAACGGGGCCACGAAAGGCAGCGAGCGAAGGCGACCGCGTAACCAGTATGGGCAGCGAGGGGCACCGAAGTCGGGCGAAAGCCAACGAGCGGCGACTGCAGTCCCTAACGGGCTGGTCGGGCGGGCAGGCCCAAACGGGCGGATCGACCGGGCGGGTCGTTGAAACGTAAATTCTGCTTGAACCGCCAGGCAATATGTAGCGGGAGCGCGATTCCTGATTGTCGAGGAGCGGTATCTGAATACATTGTGAGGAAATATCAGGCGGGAGCCGCGATTCGGTGGTAAGTTGCGAAGAAATCCGAAATGAGAGCGCGATTCTTCAATACATTGTGAGGAAGTATCAGGCGGGAGCCGCGATCCAGTGGTAAATTGCAAGGAAGTCTCAAGCGAGAGTGCGATTCTTCAATAAATTGTTAGGAAATATCAGGCGGAAACCGTTGTTGTTGTTGATGTAAACCGGGGGCCAACGACACAGTTTGACCCTCAAGACTTTCCCTGATAAAAAAAACAGGGTGCGAGCCCCGGAAAAAGGCACTTCAATCGAAAAAAACAATGTGCACCGGACGGGGGGGATCAACAATAATTATTCTTCAGAAGTAAAATTTCAACGGCTCCCGCCTGATATTTCCTCGCAATTTACTGATAAATCGCTCTCTCGCGAGGGACCTCCTCACAATGTATCTAAGAATCGCGCTGTCGCCTGTGACTTCCTTCAATTAATTCAGGCGCCACGCACTCACCATTCAGGAGTCGCGCTCTCGCTTGCGACTTCTTCATAATCTAATTGGGAATCGTGCTCTCGCCCGGAGACTTCCTAGCGAATTCATGCATTCGCGTCACAAATGTGTTTTGTTCAATTGAAGTGCCCCTCCCAGGGCTCGCTGATTTTTTACAAACAAAATCATCCTGCTCAATGTGTGCCCCTGGCCCCCGGTTTACAACAACAGCAACAACAACAACAACAATCATCTTAAGACTGATCGCTCTTATATGCGCGCGCGTCACTCAATATGTAAATCCCAAACCCTCGATACCCACCCTCTTCGTCTTCGGTCATACCCCTTTGGGGGTATATCTTTTTTACTCGCCACGTGTAGTTGGCGCAGCCCCTAAAACAGGAAGAGCAGGGGGAAGGAGGAAGGGAGAGCGAGGAGGAAAAGAGTGGGGGGAGGGAGGGAGGAGGGAAGGGGCAAGGGGGGGAGGATGGATGGAGGACGAAAGAGGTTAGCAGGAGGGGAGGGGGGCAAAAGAGGAGGTAAACAAACGGACGAACCAGACAGACGGGTCGAGCGGCGGACTCTGAGGGGCGGGTCGGGCTGGCGGGGCGGGCGGACGCCAACGGACGGGTCGGGCGGCGGACCCTCGCTGGCGGGTCGGGCGGGCGGTGGCTTAAAGCGGGCGGGCGAGATGCCAAGAGAGCGAACGGGCGGGCTGTAACAGGCGGATCGGGCGGGCGAAACCTGGCGGGCGGGTGACTAAAGGGTGAATCCTGAATGAATCACGAGGCACACCCTCGATACCCGCCCTCTTAGTATTCGAACGTACCCCCTTTAGGGGGATTATTTCTCTTTGGAAGGGCGGGCGGAGGGACGAGGGAGGAGGGAAGGGAGCAGGGAGGGACGAGGGAGGAGGGAAGATGCTAGGAGGGACGGGACGCGGGAAGTCTCAGGCGGGGGCGGGGGTCCGGAGTAATTTGCGAGGAAGTCTCAGGCGGGAGCGCCTCCGCCTGAGTAAACTGCGAGGAAGTCCCAGGCGGGGGCGGGGGTCCTGAGTAAATTTGGAGGAAGTATCAGGCGGGAGCCGTTGTTGTTGTTGTCCGGGGGGCCAACAACGCAGTTTGATGCCCACGACTTTCCCTGATAAAAAACAGGGTGCGAGCCCCGGAAGGGGCACTTCAATTGAAAAATACAATGTCCGCCGGAGGGGGGGGATCAACAATAATTATTCTTCAATAGTTAGAGTTCAACAACGGCTCCCGCCTGATACTTCCTTGCAATGTATTGAAGAATCGCGCTCTCGCTAAGGACTTCCTTGCAATTTACCAGGATCTCGCGCTCTCGCCTGATACTTCCTCGCAGTCTATTCAGGCGTCGCGCTTTCGACACTCAGGAATCGCGCTGTCGCTTGGGACGTCAACGCAATTGATTCAAGCGCCGCGCCTTCGACACTCAGGAATCACACTCTGTCTTTGGATTGCCTCATGAAATTTATTTTGGAATCGCGCTGTCGCTTAAGTCCTCCTCCGCGATTCCTGCAGGTCTACTCGCCCGACCTGCACGTCTGGTTCTGCCACGTGCGTTCTGCTCGTAGCCCCCCTCCTGCTACTTTTGTTTTGTTTTTGTTGTTTCTCTCTCTCTCTCTTTCTCGTTCTCCATCCTCCTCTCTCCCCCTTGTCCCTCCCTTCCATCCGTCCTCTCTTCCCATGCCTTAGGTACTGCACGAAATACACGTTGCAAGTAAGAGAGATGTACCCCCAAGGGAATACGACCGAAGACGAACAAAGTGGGCATCCAGAGTTTGGAATATACGTGTTGACTGGCACGCAAGCTGATACGAGCGAACAGTCTTGAAATGGTTATTGTTGTCGTCGGTGGTGTGATTGTTGGTTGTGTTTGGTTGTTGGTGTGGCTGTTGTTGTTGCTACTGTCGCTGACGTTGTTGTTGTTGTTATTGTTGTTGTTGTCGTTGTTGTTGTTGGTGGTGTTGGTTTTGTTGTTGTCGCTGCTGTTGTTGTCGCTGTCGGTGTCGTGGTTGTTGCTGTCGTTAGTGTTGTCGGTGTTGTTGCTGTTGTTATTGTTGTTGCTGTTGTTGTTGGTTGTTGGCTGTTGGTGGTGCTGTTGTTGTGGTTGTTGCTGTCGCTAGTGATGATGCTGTTGTCGGTGTTGCTGTTGCTGCTGTTGGTGTTGCTGCTACTGTTGCTGTCGTCGTCGTCGTCGTTGTCGACGCTGGTGTTGCTGTTGTTGCTGCTGTGTCTGGTGTTGTTGCAATTGTTGCTGCTGCTGCTGTTGGTGTTGTTGTTGATGTTGTGTTTGTCGTTGTTGTTGTGGTTGTTGGTGTTGTTGTTGTTGGTGTTGGTGTTGTTGCTGTTGTGGTTGTGGTTGTGGTTGTTGTTGTTGTTGTTGTTGTTGTGTTTGCCTGCTTGCTTGCTTGCTTGCTTGCTTGTTTGTCGGTTGTTGTGTTTGTTGCTATCGTATGTCTCTGCATGCGGGGCCACCAGACGTCCTGCCCCCGCCTCCGGGGCCGGCTCTTCACCCCTGGCGCAAGCTTTTGACAGAGTCCCGGAGCGCGGGCGGGCCCGCGGAGGCCGAATCACAAAATGCCAAGGACCGCGAGGCCTCGATCGCTGTCCACGGCGCGAGCCCCGAAGCTCGAAGGCCTGGGGAGGAGGAGGAGGAGGAGGAGGAGGAG
>CAUYUJ010001628.1:0-27500 GCA_963575745.1 Prorocentrum cordatum
TCACGGGCCCACGCCTTACTACCAAGAGGCCTTCCCCCACCCGACCAAGACGCCCTGGCGTACCTCGCTGATGCGATCCTGCACCACCCGACCGACATGCAGCCGCTTGTAGAGGCGGAGCTCGCCGCGGCACCGATGGAACCGCTTAACCCACCACCGCCAGCTGGCCTCGCCCAGCACGCCACGGGGGATCAGGCCGCAGACGACCCCGTATCATGGCTGCTCCAGCACATCGCGGCCAGCGACATCAGCGACACACCCCTGGACTCGTTCCACGCGTCGGACGATATCAGCAACATATCCCTGGGCTCGGTCCATGTGGACGATAGCCAGGACGACATGGAAACCCAGGATCGTGACGGCACGACACCACCAGGCGACATGGCCCAGCTTGACCGTGACAGCGAACCTCACTTAGGGCACACCCCGTCGCACAGCAGTCCGCCCAACAACTCGGCCCAGGCCGACCCCTGCGCACAGCTCAACGACGCTGAAGGCGCCACTGCCGCCGACGCGACAAGCCATGCCACTGCATCGCCAGCTCATGCCAGCCCGCGCAGTGGCGGCTTCAGCCCCGCTGCAGCACTGGCTGGACCTGGACATCCCCAGACCGCAGGGGGCAGCACCACGCCCCGCACCCTTGTCTGCCGTGTTAACGTGACTGACTCCAACCCCAGCGTCATTGACCACTGGCAGGCCGACATCGACAACGACCCCATCGATGACGAGTACCCAGACGCCAGCGGTTCCCACGAGGCCCAGCACAGCGCAGCGGCATCACGACACTGTGGCTGCCTCATTTGCCTCTTTGTGGCCACGTACGCCATCGTGATAGCAATGCCGTACAAGGACCAGATCGATGGGCACTTGCCGACACCGAGCCGAGACCCCAGCTACCGACAACGACGACGACGCAAAGCGACGGCACCAGGCCCATCGGTGCCCACCACATCCCGACGCAAAACGACATACAATGTCACGTCCACATTGTGGGCCACTCTCAAATGGACCAGCGTCAAACTCAGCGATAGCGTCTCGGGCGGAGCCACTGCAGTCGGGGTCGGTCTCGGGGGTGTCATGAAATGGGCCAGCGGCAAGCTAGGGGCTATTGCCACGGGTGGAGTCGTGTGTGGTCTCCTACTCGTCGGTGCCAAACTTCTCGCCCAGGGAGCTGTCGGACACGTAGGAGCCCGCATCTGTGCGCGGGCCCTGGACTCATCCACAGCCCAGTGGTGCCTCCGCTGTTGCCAACCGAGCAGGAGGCCGCGCGATGAGGCCACATACACAATGCCGTGCACGCTTGCCGACGAACACGACGACCAGCACGTGCACTCACTCCGACATCCGCTGCTGCAGGAACACTACGCCGCAGCAGTTGCCGCCGCAGTCGCCGATGTCACCACCGCCACCACCGCCGCCATCGTCGAAGTCACTGCCGCCGTATCGCGAGCCTCGTCTGTCACATCAAGATCGACCAGCCCGTCCCCGCGAGACGGCTCCAAAAGCGGCGCGGCATACGGTAACCTACCGACTAATGAGGATGCCATAGCACACGGCAGCGACACCGAGGCAAGGGAAACACGTGAGTGCACCCACGTTAGCCCGTGGTCCATCTTCCGACATGCGGATGCTCGTGGTTCCTCTCCCGACGCGGACACCCAACCACCACGACGGCGAGCACGCTATGCATCACCCGCCAGGCCCCAGGCGCCTGCAGGCCCTGGTATGCCTTACACAGCCCTCAAGCCACCGACACGCAACTTACGCAACACTATCCAGCGCGACCCAGCGGCCCCCGTGCCGCCGACGAGCATCCTCAACGCCCTGTACCAAAACGGTTTTGCGCTTGGTAACAGTGGCGTGTCTACTGAGGACATCAAAGACGCTCTGCGACTCCACGACCATCCTCGATTTACCCATGATCTAACACTCCAAGCGCTGGGGCCGTGGACTGACATCATGCAGAGGCCCCCAAACCGCCTCACTTGGGTGCTGGAAGACTCGGGCGGGAACTCAGGCGAGACGATTTTCCCCTACCTCACGTGGGACCTCCGCCAACCCACCACCGACGCGCCCACTGTCTTCTGGCATGGGACCCGCGGCGACCTTGCGGCCCGTCTCGCTGCCAGCGGAGGGCACCTCTTGCCAGGCCCCCGCCGTGAAGCGAAGGGTCGAACTGGCACCAACGTTGGCCGCACATACGTGAGCGTGCACCCTTCGCTGGCCGCGTGGTACGCAATGCCGCCCCACCCGCCCTACAGCCTCGAAGACGACACCCTCGCGTGGGGACCCATCGCGCTCTGGATGTGCGAGGCCACCCAACCACCGCGCGGTGAGAACAGGCGCAACTTCGTGAAAGGGGAGGCCCACGGAGCGCGTCTCATTTACCCTCGGGTCCTGAGCCTCCTCATCCGCATGGACTGGTGCGCCCCCACAGAAGCTGCCTCCAGGTGCCGTGCCCTACCACATGCCTATGGCATGGGCGACTGTGCGCACGCCCTCCACATCGCTGGCTACGATCATCCAGATCTCCGTGAGGCGGCTGAAGCCCAAGACCAGGAAGCTAGCACTCGGCGCAGGCTGGACATCGCGGCAGCGTGGCCACCGCCGCAGGCACTATACTCGGCAGAGGCAGCGCGAGCATGGGCCAAACAGCAATACGACACTGAAGCAGCCACCAGGGCCGACCCAAACCAGCCCCGTCCACGCGTCTCGCTTCGCAAGCTCCAGCTGGACCCGCAGCCACTGATCGACCTGGTGTACACTGGCTTGCAAGCCGTCCCCGTGCGGGGGCATTCCGACGCACGTGAGTCGCGCCCCAGCGGCTCCAGCCCTGGGGCCGCGTCTGGCCCACCGCGCACTTACCAGTCAGGTACCGCCCTGGCACACAGCCCAGACCGCTCATCGACGACATCAGGAGCCGACGACCGCCGTACGCCTTCCCTCATCAGCGCGGCCGCCGCCCTCGCCCGAGGCCGTGCCCGCCCACGGCGATCTGCCTCTCGCTCGTCACGACAGAGCGGCGGGAACTCCACCTCAGACAACAGTGGCATCGAGACGTGGGAGCACATTGTGACGGAAGAGGAGCCGACTGCCTACCACGTCCTCGCCTACCACGTCCGCAATGTGCGGGCCCGTGTCAACGCCCCTGGCATCGAGGTCTGGCTTGACCCTGGCGATCACCACGACGGCGCCTACTTACCGTGGGGGACGACCGTCATGGGCCATCGCGTCATTAACCCTGCGGTGGCGGGGCGGGACGGCTGGGTCATCCTCCACCACAACCACGGCGACACCACTACTAAGCTCTGGGCACCGACCCAAGTCCACGTCAAAGCGGACGACACCTGGCGCACCGTCATGGTACCAGCGGACATGGGGCCCCAATGGATCAAGTGCCACGCCGAGGACGCTCGCCTCCCCGCCGAGGTTGTCCGCACTACAGGCCAATCCTGGTTTGCTGACGTCTGGCCCTTGTGGGATCGCCCGCGACCCCACCCAGACGACCAGGCACAAACGAGCATGCGCTCCCGCCTCTACCAGGACGCTGGTCTTGCCTACAGTGTCGATTCCAATGCTGTCAGTACTGTGCGGCTCGCCGCAACACGCAGCTCGGCACCTCGGGCCAACCAACGTGCCCAGACTGCGCCCGCAGCGGACTGCGTACACCTATGGACTGGTCCACGGACTACTCTTGCAACAGTTGGACGTGTGCATACAGCACCGACAACAGGGACTCCGACACATGCTGCCTGTCCAGCAGGTGCCCCATCCCCCCAGTCCACACAGCCTGCTCGACGTCCGTGCCACAGGGATGCCGCCGCACATCCTTGCCCGCCAATACGGCAACGCGCCAGCCCACCACGACCTCAAGGAACCCCCCCGAGCGCCTTCAGGCCCCGGGGGGGAGCCTCCACAACCAGGCCAAGCAGGTTACCAGGGTCAATGGTACTTTCCTCCGAGGCCGCGGCGCATCCCCAGACAGGGACTGCCTGACGGCACGAGGCGGCCACCTGGGTTCACAGGAACGGGGATGCCCGAAGAACCGTCCCCCGACCAACCTCTCTGGAGGGAAGGCTACGTGCTCTTCGGCCCCCACCAGGCCCTCAAGGAGGAATTCACCTTCAACAAGACGGTCCGCCGACCCTACTCCCTAGCCATCACCAACATGTACAGGGACCGTGTCACGGTCAGGACCGTCTGCGAGTCGATCGCAGAGCGCATCCACACTACCCGCACCCGCTGGCGAGACGTGGTACTGTACTGGGACGCCGAGGGTGGTCCTGGGCCTCAAGCCCTCGACTACGACATGCGACTCTGCGACGCCATGGTGAGCCGTGCCACGACCGAAGCCGAGCTGAACCACGACCGCAGCAACCGTGGTAGTTTCTGTCTCTATGGACCAGCGCACCAGCGAGCCGTGAACATCACGGTGCTCCCCGAGCCGCAGAACATTGATTACGTGGAGCATGTGCGGCGATACTCACCCGTCGGGGATACCTACCTAGACCACGCCTTCGAGCACGTCTATCAGGGCTGGCGGCGGCCCGACGTGCCCACCATCCTCCCCGACACCCGCCCGCTCTCGAGAGCCGACCAGCAGCGCTACCAACAGCACCAGCAGCGCATTCAGCAGCGCGACCAACGCGACGCAGGTCAGCCGAGCACGCCACGCAACCGCTCCCCCGCTCGTGTCCCGACAGGCGACAGCACGGTGTACGGCGGGGGTGCCGCCTATCACCGCGGCCCCATTGGCGCCAGGCCCGCGGCGGCTGGAGCAGCCGCCTCCAGCTACGGCCATGCCCCCCACGCCAGGGTGCACCCAGCGGTCATCGGCTACCCGCGTGCACTCGTGCAGGCCCCCCCACGGGCCACCTCGCCCGTGCCAGGGTCCACGCGCGCCTGGGGTCATTACTCAGGCCGACATGATGGTACCCCCAGCAACCAGCCCGCAGTGATAACCCCTGCGGCTTCAGCCCAGGGGGCTGCAACAAACCGTGGCAGGACAGGGCGCCCTGAAGGATGGCGTGATGCGAACGTGCGTGCTTGGCAACCGCGCCAGCACACGCCCCCGCCAAACGTGGCAGCAGCGCTGCGCCCTGCCCAGGCAAAACCTGCCCCACCTGAGCGGGAGAGGCAGCCGCTCGTCCCGCTCGTCCTCACGTACACCCAGGCGCATCACAGCGCCTCCCCGCGGCACAACGAGGGAAGCGCCCATCACGTCAGCCCCCGCCCCGACGCTGTCGACCCTCACCAGGCCACAGCCACGGCGGAGGGCGGCACAAGCGGCTCCCGCCAGCCCAGCCCATCACCCTGCGCGGCGCCGATCCGCTCCCCGAGCAGGGCGGATTCCGAGCGCGCTAACGCCCAAGCGACCTCGCCACGCGACCGCCGCACGGGCGGGCGCGTCCCGCGCAGCAGGTCCTGCAGCCGCCACAGCTCACGCAAGGCCCCTGGGAGCTCCACGAGCTCGCCGCCTCGCGAGACTCAGGCTGATGGCCGAGCCCCCGAAGTGGTGCCACGCTTCGGTGCCAGCGCCATCGAACCTGGCCAGGTCGACCTCGAGCCGACGCCGTCCACGGACCACGAGCCGCCGCTGCCCACCCGCGTGATCGTCCCCATCGACGAGGCGCCGACCTTCGACCCGTTCAAGAACAAGTACCGTGTCAAGGACCTTGCGGCGGGTTTCGGCGGGGGCTCACCGCTCTCACCTCAGAGTCGGGGCGGAGCCCCCGCCACCTCAGCCGCTGCCGCGGCAGCGGTGGCCCCGCGTGGAGTCAGCCCTGTCCGCAACACGGGCCACACGGCAGCGGGCATGGACGAGGCCCAGCGCCAGGCCACCGACCGCGCTGCTCGAGCTGTTCCACCAGATGCTGCTCATCACGGTACTGACGGGGCGGGCGCGCCGCCGCAGGACGGACCAGCGGTGTCGCGTGCGCAGTATATGAGCGTGCGTTGCGCCGCTGCCGCGCCGAGCCGCCGCCGCTGGTTCGTTTTTGCGTTTGTGTTCGGCAGGACGGATCGAGGAGTCGCCTCCCTCTCCCTCTGCTGCCGTCTCACCTCTCCTCCCCTCGTCCCCTATGGTGCAGGAGTGAGGAGGACTTTTCGAGGCAGTTTTGCTGATGTTTATGAACCCCCCCTGGCGCAGTGCCGACCATGTCTCGCCTATACTTCTGGCCTGACGGCGGCTTCAGCCCCGGTCAAGCCAATCTGTAGGAACGCCATGAGCTCCTACTGTGGCCAAGCCTTCTACCTGGGTGAGGGCCAGGCTGCCCTCCACCGTGCGGGGCGTGCCAACCCCAGCTCCACCGATGGAGACGGGCCAGGTCGCTCCATACACCTCGTCAGCCTAAACATCACCAGTCTCTCAGCGAACTGGCCAACCATCACCGCTCTTGGTGTCGACCACAACGCCGCAGTCATAGCACTGCAGGAGACCCGACATGCCAAGCCGACCAGACAAGCCATCGCTACTTGCGCCGCCAATCCACACCACGGGGGATACCACGCCAGTCTGGGACCTGAACTGGATCTGGCGCGAGCCCAGCGCAGAGCTGCCCACGGCGGCACAGACAACACCGTCGTGGGCAACACTGGCGCCTCGGGAGGGGTCGCCATCCTCTCTAAGGATGCCATTGTCGACTCCACTGTCGACGACACTGCGCCCTGTATCGTCACCCTCAAGGCCAAGAAAAGATGGCACGAGGCCTTCCTCCCGCTCTGCACTCAGCACCGCCGCAGGCGGCGACGAAAAAACCACGGGCCCGCTGGGATCTACATAGCGAGCCTTTACGGGGTAGCTGGAGGAGACAGCACAGAC
The DNA here is from genome assembly GCA_963575745.1 of Prorocentrum cordatum. Taxonomy (NCBI): domain Eukaryota; class Dinophyceae; order Prorocentrales; family Prorocentraceae; genus Prorocentrum; species Prorocentrum cordatum. The sequence continues at coordinate 6,821 of CAUYUJ010001628.1, forward strand.
CTGTTTCGGCTCGCTGACTGCGCCGCCGCAAGGGTCGGCTCAGCCCCGTATTTCATCTGCATGGACGCCAACACGAACATCGACGACAATCCACACCTGCTGCACATGATGCAGCATGGATGGTTTAACGTCGCTGAGGGCACACCAGACCACACCATGCACACATACGGCAATATCCCTGACTGGGACCGCGTCACCAAGTGCCCCCGCACTTCGCGCACCGATTATATCATCGCCAACCAAGCGGCGCGATCCCTTGTCACCGACTTCTGCTATCTGCGCGACTTGCCAGCGAAGTCCCATGTTGGCCTGCAGGTCACGCTCGACCTCAGTCGCCTCGACCATGCGGCCCGACGCCTTCTTGCCCCCACGCCCTACCCCCCTAACGATGGAGCTCATGAGGGCCACGAACTGCAGGCATTAGGGACCCTCATCGCAGGGCGATGCCAGGACCGCATGGAGCAGGCCGACACACGCGACGATGTGGAACGCATGTTCGCCCTGGCAAACGAGGCCAGCCATGAATGCCATCTCACCCGTCTGCGCGACCTGCCACCTCCACCGCCAGACCACCCAAAAAAGAAGCCCCCCACCATGCACGGGCTCACACCCACGTTCGAGGAGCGACCCGCTGTCCCCCGCGCCTTTCCCACCTACGGAGCTTCCACGATTCACATGAACCGCCTTCGCAAGCTCCATCGGCAACTTTGTGAGCTTCGCTTCATCGGACAGCACCACCACATCGACTGCCGTGCCATCCCGCCGTACCTGGCGCAGCGCATCGACTGCACGTGGACCGCGGCCCGCCTCCTCTGTCACAAGCTGCGCCCCACGGTTCTCCTAGCCTTTCCCGAGGCCTGGACCCCCGACGAGCCAGCACCTCACGGAGAGCATCTTGACCGTCTGATCCAAAACCTCGACTCAGAGCTGGCGCGACGTGCAAACCGTGCCAAAGCGTTGTTTTTGGTGTTTTATGTTGTTGTTGATGAACGCATCAAGATATGGGCTGAAGTGCGTCCGCGAGCCAAGCGGGTGAAAGGGGGCCATATTACGACGGGCTGCGACACCGACCCACGGCGGTATCTACGCACGCCTACCACTCCCGACGATACAACAACCTTCCACTGCGACACCAACGCCTATCAACTGACAAAGCTAGCCAGCGGGACGATGTAGTGAACGCCGACACCCCCCCCCCCCCCCCCCCTGCTTGGCGGCTTCAGCCCAGAGACGGGTAGTTCGCCGACGACGGGAAAACGCGAAGACCACAATATCTTGATTGTTTCTTTTTTTTGCTTCACTTTTTTTTTTTTTTTGTGGTTTTTTTTTTCTTGCTTTTCTGTTTCTTTGTATGCTTTCCTTCGTTCTTCTTTTTTATTGTGAACCACCACCTGCACAAGTCCCCGACATTCTCCCTGCCAACGCCATTGTTGCTAATACCAAAGACATGCTTAAGCTCATGGTCGACACCTGGGAGCCCATCTTGGGCAGGTTCCGCGCCCGTGCAGGACATGACGCCGAAGCCATGCCGACGTGGGCTGACTTCTACGACGAGTACCGACAAGAGCTGCCTACGCCATCACCAGCTACCCCTTTCCACCTCACCGACGACCAACTCATCCACTTCATTCGCACCCGTTCACCGCGCCGCGCCGGGGGACTGGACGGCTGGACTACTAAGGAGGCTAAGGAGCTACCCGACGACATTCTTCGCCTCTTCGCCAGCGTCCTACGCGCTATGCAACGCACTGGCACCATCCCAGAACCCCTCCTCCATGTGCCAAACCCGTGCCTCCGAAAAGGCCGAGGCGAACTCCCAACGGACCAACGACTTCTCTCGGTGCTTTCCGTTTGGATGTATGCGTGGGACGCGCCAGCTTACCGCAGCCTCACGGACTGGCGGAAAGGATGGACCCACGCCACGAGCTTTGGCGCTGTTCCCAAAGCTACCATTGGGGACGTCAGCACCTCTCTCGCCCTGCGCATCAAGCACGCCAGGGCTTTACTCCTGCCCTTAGCTGGGGCTGCCCTTGACCGACAGAAGTGTTTCGACTACCTCATCACGGACATCTGCCTTAACCTTGCGCTCCACGCGGGGTGCCCCCAAGACATCGTTACTGTCCGCAGAAACTTCTACAGTCGCCACAAACGCTACATCCGCATGAACGGAGCGTACTCTAAGGACTTGGCCAGGACCAACGGTCACCTCCAGGGAAGCTCATGGTCCCTGGACGACATCAAGCTGCTCATGTGTGTGTGGACAAAGAGACAGCATCGATACGTCCCTCGATCACTCAGCACTACCTTTGTTGACGACAGCAACTCCACTACCCACACCGCGCCCGAGTTGCAGAAATCTCTTGATGAAACCGCCAAGTTTGATCGATTTTCTGGTCAACGCATTCATCCTGGAAAAGTGGCGGGGTGGGCGCTTACTGACGAGCTTCGCACCGCCGTTACCCAGCTCACCTTGGCGGAACGGCCCTTACGCGTGGTCGACTCCTTCAAGCTCGTCGGGAGTTACATCAACGCCGAGGCAGCGCCGGCTCCAGCCGCGCTTAACCTCACGGCACCGCTGACGCCCGTGTTCGCAGGGCGACTAGTCGCCTGCCGCGCATTGGCAAGCTCCCATCACCGATGCTTATTAAGGCGCGGCACGCCCGTTCCCTTGCTGCCAGCGTCTGTACCACGGGCACCGACATTCAAGCCCCATCAGGCCCCGCCAAAACTGCCTACAACCACGCCCTCAAGGCGGCTATCCGCCCCAAGGGGAACAAGTGGGTTGAGTTTTGGACTCTCATGGCCGTGTGCGTCCCAGGACACGCCCTGGAGATTGACGCCATCACGCAGCGTGAAGCTTTCCTGTGCCTGCGGCGACAGGTTAACCGCGACGTTACACTCTGCGGTCTCGCCAGAGATCTCCAACACCACGTCCAGACCCTGTTCGGTGGAGGACCTGTCGGACGACTCGTCCAGTCGCTCCAGCAGCTCCGTTGGACCTGGCCCACATTTGGCATCATGTACGACGACTGGGGCTGCCAGATCAGCTGGCTAAACTTACCCCAAAACGCCTTTCTTCACATGCTGCGGGCCTCACAACGCAGAGCCTTTCTGCGGAGGATCAAGCCACGGCGTCACGACCTTGGATACCTTGCCTCTGTCAGACAGGGCCTTGACCTCTTCGCCAGCACGTGGCTCGCCCGAACGAAAGGAGCAGCCAAATGCACTGCCTGGCAGCTGGCGCTCCTCCTGAACTACCTGTCGGGCGGGGACCACACCCAACAGCGACGATCCCGATCAAACACGTCAGCTGACCCCAGCCCATCTGCCGATACTGCGACGAGGAAGAGGAAACTCAGGAGCACACTGTCCGCGACTGCAAGTGCTGGGCCCGAGAAAGACTCCCTCTCACCACCCTCATCAGTGACGAGCAGTGGGCCCGACTTCCGCCGCACACAAGACACTGCGGGCTCTTCGATGAAGACCCAGCCCTCCTCGACCTGCAGGCCGACCTCGCGAGGGACCCGCTACCTCAGCCCATACCGCGGCCCCCACCTGAGGGAGATCCGGCGGCTTCAGCCCAGGACTCCTACACCACCTACCTTGACCACGACACTGGTTGGACATGGGTCTACGCTGCCACGGACGGTGCATGCACCAACCAAGCCATCCCATTGCTAGCACGAGCGGGCTACGGCGTCTACTACGGCATCGACACCGCATGAACTACAGTGCACGCGTTCACGGCATTACGCAGAACGCACAGCTTGCGGAGACCCTCGCCATTGTCCACCTCACGGCATGTGCTGAACGGCCCGTACACGTTTTCGTGGACAACCAGGCGGTGGTCGATGCTTTCCAAAGTATCATCGACGGACACTCACCACCGCAGGGCACGCACGTGGAGCTCTGGGAAAAGATTCACCGATGCGTCATGGCCAAGCCCAACATGTTCCGCGTCGAGAAAATCGCAAGCCACCTGGGAGACATGGGCATCGACCTCGGGCTCATCGGGCCCATTGCGGAGGAGTTCAATCGTCAGGCTGACGCCCTCGCCACAACGGCTGCGCGCACTCACAACCTTCCAGGCGACATTGTCGAAGCTGCCAAAACACGACATCGCCAAGCGACCGTGCTTCATGGGGTCGCTGTCGCCATCTACGAGCGTAGACACCGCACACTCCCGCTCCCACACCGCAGGGCTGGGTTTACAGCTGCGGAACTCAACAAACTGGAACCAAACCCCCTGCTGTCGGACCAGGCACCACCCGCGGCTGGACCAGACATCCCACAGAACCCGGACGAGCTCTGGGCCGAGGCCCAACGGGCGATATTCGACGAACAGGAGGACGACCTTTTCGGCTTCGGCGGGGGACTTGACTTCCTAGGCGACGGGCCAGCCAGCGCCAACCTTGCCCCGTCGGGCATCCGCACGTCGCCCTCGACTCCGCCACTGAGAGCGGCACCGCACCCACATGACAACGCCGCTCACCTCCAAGACGCTGACGAACAGGAGGACGACCCGTTCAGCTTCGGTGGGGGATCGGACGCCTTGGACGACGGCCCAGTCAGCGACAACCCTGCCCCGTCGGGCAACCTCTCGACGCCTACCGCGACTCCGTCTCCGAGAGCGACATCGCTCCCATATGACGATATCGGTCACCGCCAAGACGCCGACGACGACCTGGGTGACCCCCGCGGACTGAGTGGCATAGACGACGCACCGCCGACACCCCACGCTGCCGACCATGCCGCCCTACCGAGACGCCACCCTACTACGCGGCTGACCTCAGAGCCCTCGCACGGCACCATGATTGGTCCCACCGCGCAAACCACTCCGCCCCCTTACCAGCGGCAGGCCGCGGGGGCGGCTTCAGCCCCCCCGCAGGGCACTGAACCAGACAGGCCCTCGCACCCCGTCCACGCTTCCACCGTTGCTGAGCGAGAGGATGCGGCTCTTCCGACCTCTCGGGGCGTGGCCCTAGCGGCTCCAGCCCTGGGGCCGCGTGTTCCCCTCCAGTCACCTTTCAAGGGTGACGGACGACAGCATACAGGGTGCCGTACTACGCTAGTCCACCATCTGGACAGGCGTACCGAGGACCTCGCCCCTGTTACGAGGCCCTCGGCCGCTGGCACTGAGCAGCCACCCCTCACCGACCGTGAAACCGAGCTGTCCCAGGCTATGGCCGCTCTTCAGCAGAGGTGTGTTGCTCTCGCCGCGGACCTCGCCGCCGCCCAAGCTCGCCAAGGCCCTCTACTCCAGCGCCTCCACAGCGCCGGGCGAGCCTTCGCCGAGCTGCTCACGCCCTCGCCCGATGGTGCCGTGCCGTCACTCACCATCCAAGCTATGCTGTCATCGTTCCGCGGCGCTCCACCTGGTGCCCCGCGCTAATCTCCTCCTTTCTGCCTGCCCGTGAGTACGCGTGGCTCCGCGCCCACGGTGTCAGGGCGTGGGGGCGGGGGGTGCCCCGTCACTGCGCGCCGCTTTGCGGCCAAGCGCCCAACTGGCGGTCTGCCAAGCCGCCTAGCCACGTGTCAGCACGTCGCCTTTCTTGTTGGGGCCTCTTTCTTTACGCGGTCTGACAGGTGAGATCATCACCGTCTGTCCGCCGTCTGTAGCGTCTGTCGCACTGCGCCGGGGGAGGGTTTTTTTGTTGCCCGCCCTCGTATCTAAAGGCTGCACCGCCGCAAATAGTGTTTTGCGAGTTGTCGCACCGCAGTGCGCCTCGCGGACGGACCCTGGTCCGCCTACTTGTCCGCTCTCTCTCTCTCTCTCTCTATAGTCTCGGCTCGAGAGTGCCCAGCACTCAGACCGCAGCCGCGACGCGAAGCGCCCCGCCTCGGAGTCAGACTCCCAGGCCTCGCGAGACCGGAGGGGTCCCAGCAGGACCCTACTGATTCGCGTCACCTCCCCCCCACCAGAGCGCCCGCAGCAATGGCCCCCAGTAAGCCGGAGCGCCGTCGCTCTTCCAAGCAGCCCCCGAGCTCGCGTCCTGCTGCTGAAGGGTCTCTCCTCCAACGCAAGCAGGACTGCATCGCAGCTTTCAAGCAAGCGGGGTCTGACCGCCCCACGGCCGCATACAACGGGCTTGCCGAGCTGAACGCGGACGAGCTCCAGGCAACGTACGACATGCACAAGACCAACACGAAGAAGCTCGGTAGTGCCTTGATCCGCATGTGCGCCGCCAGCCAGATCAGCTACACGCTTGATCACCACCAGCGCAGCAAGCCTAAGCGCATTGGCGGTGACACATCACACCCACCAGCTGGGTCCGCACGTCTTCAGGCTGCGGACACCCAATTCATCGCCTTGGACCCGGCCTTTTGGAAGGTCCCTGTCCTCGCCGAACCCACATCTCCTGACGACGGCAAGACGTACAAGCCCAGTATCAGCCTCCACGACTACGAGAGCGGTGAACGTCTGCTGCAACACCACCTCGAGCAGGGTAAGCGTACCACGGGTCAGCTCGCGATTGCTGTCATGGGCCCAAAAAATGACAACTACGTCGGTACCGAGCTCGCCGTCCCCGTGCTGAAGCGTCATCCCAAGGCGCCCAAAGTGGTCCACACGCACGTCCCCGTGACCGTGTACCAGCTGGGCACCAAGGAAGTCGCCTGCACGGAAAAAGTAGCTGTCGCCACCATCGACCCTGCCGACCACGTATGCTGGATTCGGGCGACCATACATGAAACCGAGGCCATTGCCGCAGTCCCCTCCATGCATCAGGCCTTTGAGGACCAGTTCTCGGGAGGTGCCCCCGTAAACGGTGGTCCACGCGCCAAGGGTCCTTTCCGAGGAGACTCCGCTCCACAGGACAAGGCGCGCCAAAACCAAAAGCACAGGGAGTCCAAGAAAGACGCTCGCCGCCAGGAGCTCGATAGTCAGCTCCAGGACACCTTCAAGGCCCTCTTCCACGGCAACTTTAAAGCCGTCACCATCCTCGAACCCTGCAAAAGCCTAGGCAGGTTTGGATCGGGCGTCGGAAAGAGGTCCCTGGCTGCCACCTTCGGCGTCAGTCTTCAAGCGGTCGACAAGGTCTTGGCGGGTTCAGGGCAACTCGGCGCCACCTACGACCTCAGCAACGTAGGTGCAGACGAGCCCACTGCAGACAAGTACCAGACCGTGTGGTTCCCTGAGGACCAGCCCATCACGATGGCAGATGCGTTCCAGAAGTCGGTGGATTTCAAGGCCCTGGGAGTCGTCAGGCACGGCAAGTCAGGCTTATTGGGGATCCGTGTTTCACGAGGGTCAGACGCCGCCAAGGCTGCTGCCGTCAGCATCCGCGGCTGCGAGGCCACCCTCGCCAAGACGCGCTACCGCATCACTGGCATTGCGGCACGCCACGCCACGCTGACCCAGCTCGCCAAGACTCTCACGGGCCCGTCCGTTAAATGGGACTGTGAGGTCTACCACACCGCCTGGGACCCAGCCACCGCGGCTCAGTTTGCCTTAGTGCGCGCCCACCGTCCCCCACTCACATATACGGTACAGGTCGCAGGGTGCCCCATCCCGTGGAGCATCGCCGAGGCCCCGTTGGCTGAGGTGGTGCCGAAGCGGGACAACGTTACCATCGTCACGCCTACCACCATCACAGAGCCTGTGACGCCGCCAGCCCGCGGTGGCGGCTTCAGCCCCGCCACGGGCACACTCCTCACCAAAGCGGCCCAGAGCCCCTACCTCCACGACCTCATGACTGCCACGCCCAAAGGCAAGGGCGTCGCACCGCTCCCGATCCCCAAGGAGGAGCCTTTAGCCAAGCGCCACCGATCCTCCAGCGGGAAACGCGACGCCACGCCGCACGCAAGATCACACGGCGCCCCAGGCCGCAGCTCCTCTGCACCCCCGCACGGCACGGACGGAGCCGCTGAGCAGACGGCCGTCCCAGGATCAGGTGGTCATGACCCTCGGCTTGGCACGGTGGCGGCTGAAGGTGGGGGCCACACCGAAGGGGACGCTGCCACAGCCGCCGAAGTACCAGGCGACGCTGACGACGTCGAGATCCTCTCATCAGGTGATGAATACAGCGTGGCTTCCCACGAACTCAACACCTTCGGCGAACGCTTCGCATCGGCCTCTAAACAGCCAGATGCCGCCACGACCCGCATCCAACACATGGAACAACAGCACGAGCTGCTAGCCAACACGGTGGGTAACATGCAGGTTCAGCTTGCGGGCGTTCTCTCCTCCCAGGCCACACTCACGGAGCACGTCTCAGGGTTGGAACGGGGGCTTGCCACCGTCGTCACCCAGCAACAGACGGCAACCGCCGACGCCGCTGCACTGCGTGGCGACATCCAGGCCCTCCTCGGGCACCTCACGGGGGGCACCATCCACCTGCCACAAGTGGCCACTCTGGAAACTAAGAAGGAGGAAGCTGCATCAGTTGCCGATCCCGTGGCTGTCTGCGGGTGGATCGACCAGCCAGGCCAGGTCACCCCAGGGACGGGGCCCCCAGGGGCTGACAAAGGCAAAGACAAGGGTCGGGCCACCCAGGAACCCTATTGAAGGTGCCTCAGAGAGCCTGCCTCAGCCCTCCGAGGAAGCGCCTTCAGAGGCATCTCTTCCCTCTTCGCGTCGTATCTCTTTCTTGTCATCTCATGTCTGTTTCGGCAGCAGCACGCGCAAGCTATCTGGTGTAGGGACACCCGTCATCTTGCAGGGGGCGTGATTGTTGCAATGTACATGAGCATGCAGGGGTATTTGAGGATGCGTGCTGACATGCAGCTTTTGGCTCATCGCTCGCGCCGCCCGCCAGGCCTCGCCATCATGTGGCGCCTTGCCTGCAGCCTGGCCCTCCCCTCGCTTGCTGGAGCACACCCGTCTTCAGGCGGTGCGCCCCAGCACGGAGGAGAGGTTTTCCTGCGACACGCTGAACGTGGGACTTTCTTCTACCTTAACGATGACAGCATCAACAAGTACGATCACTGCACCATTTTGGACCCGATCGTGAACAGCACCGCCGCCGCGGGTCCGTGCGGCAAAGGATCGCTGGGCGCCATCGCAAGCGCACCCGCGCCCTCGTCAACTACGACACATGTTTCGCAGTCCACCCCCAGCGTGGCCTCGACCGTTGTGCAGCAGATCCTTGACGGGGACGTTGATACAGGCCAGGCACGCAGTGGCGGCTTCAGCCCCGCTGTCGTGCCCCGCTATAGCCCCACGGGTCTCACCACCCCCCTGTGCGCTAGGGGCGAACCCGAGGAGGACCCCGCTTTCTGGCACCTGATGATGATCCGCGCCCGGCTCATACCGTGCGCTGCGGCGTGGGCACCAGGTGAGGACCACCAGGACGTGTTCTGGGCATGGCTCGAGGACTGCGTCCCGTACATCCTGGCGACGCTTCATCTGCCACAGTACGATCACCTCTTCCAGGAGGACTCTGAGGACACAACCGACGCCCTGCGCCAGCTCACCGCGTTCGACATGTGCGAGGACATCTGGTATAGAGCGGGCCCCGACAGACAGCGCACAAACCGCAACCTCACTCGTATCCAGGGCAGCCGCGAGTATTCCACCCGCTACTTTGGCCTCCTTCTGGAATACCAGGGTGCTCGTGCCCAGCTTGTCGGCCCTGAGGCTTTCACGGCACCTTTGCCGCCATACCTCTCACGGGCCCACGCCTTACTACCAAGAGGCCTTCCTCCACCCGACCAAGACGCCCTGGCGTACCTCGCGGATGCGATCCTGCACCACCCGACAGACATGCAGCCGCTTGTCGAGGCGGAGCTCGCCGCGGCACCGATGGAACCGCTTAACCCACCACCGCCAGCTGGCCTCGCCCAGCACGCCACGGGTGATCAGGCCGCAGACGACCCCGTATCATGGCTGCTCCAGCACATCGCGGCCAGCGACATCAGCAACACACCCCTGGACTCGTTCCACGCGTCGGACGATATCAGCAACATATCCCTGGGCTCGGTCCATGTGGACGATAGCCAGGACGACATGGAAACCCAGGATCGTGACGGCACGACACCACCAGGCGACACGGCCCAGCGTGACCGTGACAGCGAACCCCACTTAGGGCACACCCCGTCGCACAGCAGTCCGCCCAACAACTCGGCCCAGGCCGACCCCTGCGCACAGCTCAACGACGCTGAAGGCGCCACTGCCGCCGACGCGACAAGCCATGCCACTGCATCGCCAGCTCATACCAGCCTGCGCAGTGGCGGCTTCAGCCCCGCTGCAGCACTGGCTGGACCTGGACATCCCCAGACCGCAGGTGGCAGCACCACGCCCCGCACCCTTGTCTGCCGTGTTAACGTGACTGACTCCAATCCCAGCGTCATTGACCACTGGCAGGCCGACATCGACAACGACCCCATCGACGACGAGTACCCAGATGCCAGCGGTTCCCACGAGGCCCAGCACAGCGCAGCGGCATCACGACACTGTGGCTGCCTCATTTGCCTCTTTGTGGCCACGTACGCCATCGTGATAGCAATGCCGTACAAGGACCAGATCGATGGGTACTTGCCGACACCGAGCCGAGACCCCAGCTACCGACAACGACGACGACGTGAAGCGGCGGCACCAGGCCCATCTGTGCCCACTACATCCCGACGCACAACGGCATACAACGTCACGTCCGCATTGTGGGCTACTCTCAAGTGGACCAGCGTCAAACTCAGAGATATCGTCTCGGGCGGAGCCAGCGCAGTCGGGGTCGGCCTCGGGGGTGTCCTGAAATGGGCCAGCGGCAAACTCGGGGCTATTGCCACTGGCGGAGTGGTGTGCGGTCTTCTACTCGTCGGCGCCAAACTCCTCGCTCAAGGAGCCGTCGGACACGTAGGAGCCCGCATCTGTGCGCGGGCCCTGGACTCATCCACGGCCCAGTGGTGCCTCCGCTGTTGCCAACCGAGCAGGAGGCCGCGTGATGAGGCCACATACACAATGCCGCGCACGCTTGCCGACGAACACGAGGACCAGCACGTGCACTCACTCCGACATCCGCTGCTACAGGAACACTACGCCGCAGCAGTTGCCGCCGCAGTCGCCGATGTCACCACCGCCACCACCGCCGCCATCGTCGAAGTCACTGCCGCCGTATCGCGAGCCTCGTCTGTCACACCACGATCGACCAGCCCGTCTCCGCGAGACGGCTCCAAGAGCGGCGCGGCCTACGGTAACCTACCGACTAATGAAGATGCCACAGCACACGGCAGCGACACCGAGGCAAGGGAAACACGTGAGTACACCCACGTTAGCCCGTGGTCCATCTTCCGACATGCTGATGCTCGTGGTTCCTCTCCCGACACGGACACCCAACCACCACGACGGCGAGCACGCTATGCATCACCCGCCAGGCCCCAGGCGCCTTCAGGCCCTGGTATGCCCTACGCAGCCCTCAAGCCACCGACGCGCAACTTACGCAACACTATCCAGCGCGACCCAGCGGTCCCCGTGCCGCCGACGAGCATCCTCAACGCCCTGTACCAAAACGGCTTTGCGCTTGGTAACAGTGGCGTGTCTACAGAGGACATCAAAGACGCTCTGCGACTCCACGACCATCCTCGATTCACCCATGATCTAACACTCCAAGCGCTGGGGCCGTGGACTGACATCATGCAGAGGCCCCCGAACCGCCTCACTTGGGTGCTGGAAGACTCGGGCGGGAACTCAGGCGAGACGATTTTCCCCTACCTCACGTGGGACCTCCGCCAACCCACCACCGACGCGCCCACTGTCTTCTGGCATGGGACCCGCGGCGACCTTGCGGCCCGTCTCGCTGCCAGCGGAGGGCACCTCTTGCCAGGCCCCCGCCGTGAAGCGAAGGGTCGAACTGGCACCAACGTTGGCCGCACGTACGTGAGCGTGCACCCTTCGCTGGCCGCGTGGTACGCAATGCCGCCCCACCCGCCCTACAGCCTCGAAGACGACACCCTCGCGTGGGGACCCATCGCGCTCTGGATGTGCGAGGCCACCCAACCACCGCGCGGTGAGAACAGGCACAACTTCGTGAAAGGGGAGGCCCACGGAGCGCGTCTCATTTACCCTCGGGTCCTGAGCCTCCTCATCCGCATGGACTGGTGCGCCCCCACAGAAGCTGCTTCCAGGTGCCGTGCCCTACCACACGCCTATGGCATGGGCGACTGCGCGCACGCCCTCCACATCGCTGGCTACGATCATCCAGATCTCCGTGAGGCGGCTGAAGCTCACGACCAGGAAGCTAGCACCAGGCGCAGGCTAGACATCGCGGCAGCGTGGCCACCGCCGCAGGCACTATACTCGCCAGAGGCAGCGCGAGTATGGGCCAAACAGCACTACGACACTGAAGCAGCCACCAGGGACGACCCTAACCAGCCCCGCCCACGCGTCTCGCTTCGCAAGCTCCAGCTGGACCCGAAACCACTCATCGACCTGGTGTACACTGGCTTGCAAGCCGTCCCCGTGCGGGGGCATCCCGACGCACGCGAGTCGCGCCCCAGCGGCTCCAGCCCTGGGGCCGCGTCTGGCCCACCGCGCACTTACCAGTCAGGTGCAGCCCTGGCGCACAGTCCAGACCGCTCATCGACGACATCAGGAGCCGACGACCGCCGTACGCCTTCCCTCATCAGCGCGGCCGCCGCCCTCGCCCGAGGCCACGCCCGCCCACGGCGATCCGCCTCCCGTTCGACACGGCAGAGTGGCGGAAACTCCACCTCGGACAACAGCGACATCGAGACGTGGGAGCACATCGAGACGGAAGAGGAGCCTACTGCCTACCACGTCCTCGCCTACCACGTCCGCGATGTGCGGGCCCGTGTCAATGCCCCTGGCATCGAGGTCTGGCTTGACCCTGGTGATCACCACGACGGCGCCTACTTACCGTGGGGGACGACCGTCATGGGCCATCGCGTCATCGACCCTGCGGTGGCGGGGCGTGACGGCTGGGTCATCCTCCACCACGACCACGGCGACACCACTACCAAGCTCTGGGTACCGACTCAAGTCCACGTCAAAGCGGACGACACCTGGCGCACGGTCATGGTACCAGCGGACATGGGGCCCCAGTGGATCGAGCGCCATGCCGAGGACGCTCGCCTCCCCGCCGAGGTTGTCCGCACTACAGGCCAATCCTGGTTTGCCGACGTCTGGCCCTTGTGGGATCGCCCCCGACCTCACCCAGACGACCCAGGCACAAACGAGCATGCGCTCCCGCCCCTACCAGGACGCTGGTCCTGCCTACAGTGCCGATTCCAATGCTGTCAGTACTGCGCGGCTCGCCGCAACACGCAGCTCGGCACCTCGGGCCAACCTACGTGCCCAGACTGTGCCCGCAGCGGACTGCGTGCACTTATGGACTGGTCCACGGACTACTCTTGCAACAGCTGGACGTGTGCATACAGCACCGACAACAGGGACTCCGACACATGCTGCCTGTCCAGCAGGTGCCCCCATCCGCCCAGTCCACACAGCCTGCTCGACGTCCGTGCCACAGGGATGCCGCCGCACATCCTTGCCCGCCAATACGGCAACGCGCCAGCCCACCACGACCTCAAGGAACCACCCCGAGCGCCTTCAGGCCCCGGGGGGGAGCCTCCACAACCAGGCCAAGCAGGTTACCAGGGTCAATGGTACTTTCCTCCGAGGCCGCGGCGCATCCCCAGACAGGGACTGCCTGACGGCACGAGGCGGCCACCTGGGTTCACAGGAACGGGGATGCCCGAAGAACCGTCCCCCGACCAACCTCTCTGGAGGGAAGGCTACGTGCTCTTCGGCCCCCACCAGGCCCTCAAGGAGGAATTCACCTTCAACAAGACGGTCCGCCGACCCTACTCCCTAGCCATCACCAACATGTACAGGGACCGTGTCACGGTCAGGACCGTCTGCGAGTCGATCGCCGAGCGCATCCATACTACCCGCACCCGCTGGCGAGATGTGGTACTGTACTGGGACGCCGAGGGTGGCCCTGGGCCTCAAGCTCTCGACTATGACATGCGACTCTGCGACGCCATGGTGAGCCGTGCCACGACCGAAGCCGAGCTAAACCACGACCGCAGCAACCGTGGTAGTTTCTGCCTCTATGGACCAGCGCACCAGCGAGCTGTAAACATCACGGCGATCTCCGAGCCGCAGAACATCGACTACATGGAGCATGTGCGGCGATACTCACCCGTAGGGGAGACCTACCCAGACCACGCCTTCGAGCACGTCTATCGGGGCTGGCAGCGGCCCGACGTGCCCACCATCCTCCCCGACACCCGCCCCCTCTCGAGAGCCGACCAGCAGCGATATCAACAGCACCAGCAGCGCATTCAGCAGCGCGACCAACGCGACGCAGGACAGCCGAGCACGCCACGCTACCGCTCCCCCGCGCGCGTCCCGACTGGCGGCAGCACGGCCTACGGCGGGGCTGCCGCCTATCACCGTGGCCCCATTGGCGCCAGGCCCGCGGCGGCTGGAGCAGCCGCCTCCAGTTACGGCCATGCCCCTCACGCCAGGGTGCACCCAGCGGTCATCGGCTACCCGCGTGCACTCGTGCAGGCCCCCCCACGGGCCACATCGCCCGTGCCAGGGTCCACGCGCGCCTGGGGCCATTACCCAGGCCGCCATGACGGCACCCCCAGCAACCAGCCCGCAGTGGTAACCCCTGCGGCTTCAGCCCAGGGGGCTGCAACAAACCGTGGCAGGACAGGGCGCCCTGAAGGATGGCGTGATGCGAACGTGCGTGATTGGCAACCGCGCCAGCACACGCCCCCGCCAAACGTGGCTGCAGCGCTGCGCCCTGCCCAGGCAAAACCTGCCCCACCTGAGCGGGAGAGGCAGCCGCTCGCCCCGCTCGTCCTCACGTACACCCAGGCGCATCACAGCGCCTCCCCGCGGCACAGCGAGGGAAGCGCCCATCACGTCAGCCCCCGCCCCGACGCTGTCGACCCTGACCAGGCCACAGCCACGGCAGAGGGCGGCACAAGCGGCTCCCGCCAGCCCAGCCCATCACCCTGCGCGGCGCCGATCCGCTCCCCGAGCAGGGCGGATTCCGAGCGCGCTAACGCCCAGACGACCTCGCCACGCGACCGCCACACGGGCGGGCGCGTCCCGCGCAGCAGGTCCTGCAGCCGCCACAGCTCACGCAAGGCCCCTGGGAGCTCCACGAGCTCGCCGCCTCGCGAGACTCAGGCTGATGGCCGAGCCCCCGAAGTGGTGCCACGCTTCGGTGCCAGCGCCATCGAACCTGGCCAGGTCGACCTCGAGCCGACGCCGTCCACGGACCACGAGCCGCCGCTGCCCACCCGCGTGGTCGTCCCCATCGACGAGGCGCCGACCTTCGACCCGTTCAAGAACAAGTACCGCGTCAAGGACCTTGCGGCGGGTTTCGGCGGCGGCTCACCGCTCTCACCTCAGAGTCGGGGCGGAGCCCCCGCCACCTCAGCCGCTGCCGCGGCAGCGGCGGCCCCGCGTGGAGTCAGCCCTGTCCGCAACGCGGGCCTCACGGCAGCGGGCATGGACGAGGCCCAGCGCCAGGCCACCGACCGCGCTGCTCGAGCTGTTCCACCAGATGCTGCTCATCACGGTACTGACGGGGCGGGCGCGCCGCCGCAGGACGGACCAGCGGTGTCGCGTGCGCAGTATATGCGCGTGCGTTGCGCCGCTGCCGCGCCGAGCCGCCGCCGCTGGTTCGCTTTTGCTTTTGTGTTCGGCAGGGCGGATCGAGGAGTCGCCTCCCTCTCCCTCTGCTGCCGTCTCACCTCTCCTCCCCTCGTCCCCTATGGTACAGGAGTGAGGAGGATTTTTCGAGGCAGTTTTACTGATGTTTATGAACCCCCCCTGGCGCAGTGCCGACCATGTCTCGCCTATACTTCTGGCCTGACGGCGGCTTCAGCCCCGGTCAAGCCAATCCATAGGAACGCCATGAGCTCCTACTGTGGCCAAGCCTTCTACCTGGGTGAGGGTCAGGCTGACCTCCACCGTGCGGGGCGTGCCAACCCCAGCTCCACCGATGGAGACGGGCCAGGTCGCTCCATACACCTCGTCAGCCTAAACATCACCAGTCTCTCAGCGAACTGGCCAACCATCACCGCTCTTGGTGTCGACCACAACGCCGCAGTCATAGCACTGCAGGAGACCCGACATGCCAAGCCGACCAGACAAGCCATCGCTACCAACGCCGCCAATCCACACCACGGGGGATACCACGCCAGTCTGGGACCTGACCTGGACCTGGCGCGAGCCCAGCGCAGAGCTGCCCACGGCGGCACAGACCACACCGTCGTGGGCAACACTGGCGCCTCGGGAGGGGTCGCCATCCTCTCTAAGGATGCCATTGTCGACTCCACTGTCGACGACACTGCGCCCTGTATCGTCACCCTCAAGGCCAAGAAAAGATGGCACGAGGCCTTCCTCCCGCTCTGCACTCAGCACCGCCGCAGGCGGCGACGAAACAACCACGGGCCCGCTGGGATCTACATAGCGAGCCTCTACGGGGTAGCTGGAGGAGACAGCACAGACCTGTTTCGGCTCGCTGACTGCGCCGCCGCAAGGGTCGGCTCAGCCCCGTATTTCATCTGCATGGACGCCAACACGAACATCGACGACAATCCACACCTGCTGCACATGATGCAGCACGGATGGTTTAACGTCGCTGAGGGCACACCAGACCACACCATGCACACATACGGCAATATCCCTGACTGGGACCGCGTCACCAAGTGCCCCCGCACTTCGCGCATCGATTATATCATCGCCAACCAAGCGGCGCGATCCCTTGTCACCGACTTCTGCTATCTGCGCGACTTGCCAGCGAAGTCCCATGTTGGCCTGCAGGTCACGCTCGACCTCAGTCGCCTCGACCATACGGCCCGACGCCTTCTTGCCCCCACGCCCTACCCCCCTAACGATGGAGCTCACGAGGGCCACGAACTGCAGGCATTAGGGACCCTCATCGCAGGGCGATACCAGGACCGCATGGAGCAGGCCGACACACGCGACGATGTGGAACGCATGTTCGCCCTGGCTAACGAGGCCAGCCATGAGTACCATCTCACCCGTCTGCGCGACCTGCCACCTCCACCGCCAGACCACCCAAAAAAGAAGCCCCCCACCATGCACGGGCTCACGCCCACGTTCGAGGAGCGACCCGTTGTCCCCCGCGCCTTTCCCACCTACGGAGCTTCCACGATACACATGAACCGCCTGCGCAAGCTCCATCGGCAACTTTGTGAGCTTCGCTTCATCGGACAGCACCATCATTTAGACTGCCGTGCCATCCCGCCGTACCTGGCGCAGCGCATCGACTGCACGTGGACCGCGGCCCGCCTCCTCTGTCACAAGCTGCGCCCCACGGTCCTCCTGGCCTTTCCCGAGGCCTGGACCCCGACGAGCCAGCACCTCACGGAGAGCACCTTGACTGTCTGATCCAAAACCTCGACTCAGAGCTGGCGCGACGTGCAAACCGTGCCAAAGCTGAACGCATCAAGATATGGGCTGAGGGCGTCCGCGAGCCAAGCGGGCGAAAGGCGGCCATATACGCACGGGCTGCTGACAACTCGCCCACGGCGTATCTCCGCACGCCTACCACACCTGACGATACGCAACTCCACTGCGACACCAACGCCTTCAAACCTGACAAAGCTAGCACGGACGATAGCGACGCTGACACCGAAGCTGGCGGCTTCAGCCCCAGCGACGGTAGTTCGCCCGACACGGACAACGACGAAGACCACACTTGTGAACCACCACCTGCACAGGTCCCCGACATTCTCCCTGCCAACGCCATTGTTGCTAATACCAAAGACATGCTTAAGCTCATGGTCGACACCTGGGAGCCCATCTTGGGCAGGTACCGCGCCCGTGCTGGGCATGACGCCGAAGCCATGCCGACGTGGGCTGACTTCTACGACGAGTACCGACAAGAGCTGCCTACGCCATCACCAGCTACCCCTTTCCACCTCACCGACGACCAACTCATCCACTTTATTCGCACCCGTTCACCGCGCCGTGCGGGGGGACTGGACGGCTGGACTACTAAGGAGGCTAAGGAGTTACCCGACGACATCCTTCGCCTCTTCGCCAGCGTCTTACGCGCTATGCAACGCACTGGCACCATCCCAGAACCCCTCCTTCATGTGCCAAACCCGTGCCTCCGAAAAGGCCGAGGCGAACTCCCAACGGACCAACGACTTCTCTCGGTGCTTTCCGTTTGGATGTATGCGTGGGAAGCGCCAGCTTACCGCAGCCTCACGGACTGGCGGAAAGGATGGACCCACGCCACGAGCTTTGGCGCTGTTCCCAAAGCTACCATTGGGGACGTCAGCACCTCTCTCGCCCTGCGCATCGAGCACGCCAGGGCCTTACTCCTGCCCTTAGCTGGGGCTGCCCTTGACCGACAGAAGTGTTTCGACTACCTCATCACGGACATCTGCCTTAACCTTGCGCTTCACGCGGGGTGCCCCCAAGACATCGTTACTGTCCGCAGAAACTTCTACAGTCGCCACAAACGCTACATCCGCATGAACGGAGCGTACTCTAAGGACTTGGCCAGGACCAACGGTCACCTCCAGGGAAGCTCATGGTCCCTGGACGACATCAAGCTGCTCATGTGTGTGTGGACAAAGAGACAGCATCGATACGTTCCTCGATCACTCAGCACTACCTTTGTTGACGACAGCAACTCCACTACCCACACCGCGCCTGAGTTGCAGAAATCTCTTGATGAAACCGCCAAGTTTGATCGATTTTCAGGTCAACGCATTCACCCTGGCAAAGTGGCGGGGTGGGCGCTCACCGACGAGCTTCACGCCGCCGTTACCCAGCTCACTCTGGCGGAACGGCCCTTACGCGTGGTCGACTCCTTCAAGCTCGTCGGGAGCTACATCAACGCCGAGGCAGCGCCGGCTCCAGCCGCGCTTAACCTCACGGCCACCGCTGACGCCCGTGTTCGGAGGGCGACTAGTCGCCTGCCGCGCATTGGCAAGCTCCCATCGCCGATGCTTATTAAGGCGCGGCACGCCCGTTCCCTTGCTGCCAGCGTCTGCACCACGGGCACCGACATTCAAGCACCATCAGGCCCGCCAAAACTGCCTACAACCACGCCCTCAAGGCGGCTATCCGCCCCAAGGGGAACAAGTGGGTCGAGTTTTGGACTCTCATGGCCGTGTGCGTCCCAGGACACGCCCTGGAGATTGACGCCATCACGCAGCGTGAAGCTTTCCTGTGCCTGCGGCGACAGGTTAACCGCGACGTTACACTCTGCGGTCTCGTCAGGGATCTCCAACACCACGTCCAGACCCTGTTTGGCGGAGGACCTGTCGGACGACTTGTCCAGTCGCTCCAGCAGCTCCGTTGGACCTGGCCCACATTTGGCATCATGTACGACGACTGGGGCTGCCAGATCAGTTGGCTGAACTTACCCCAAAACGCCTTCCTTCACATGCTGCGGGCCTCACAACGCAGAGCCTTTCTGAGGAGGATCAAGCCACGGCGTCACGACCTTGGATACCTTGCCTCTGTCAGACAGGGCCTCGACCTCTTCGCCAGCACGTGGCTCGCCCGAACGAAAGGAGCAGCCAAATGCACTGCCTGGCAGCTGGCGCTCCTCCTGAACTACCTGTCGGGCGGGGACCACACCCAACAGCGACGATCCCGATCAAACACGTCAGCCGACCCCAGCCCCATCTGCCGATATTGCGACGAGGAAGAGGAAACTCAGGAGCACACTGTCCGCGACTGCAAGTGCTGGGCCCGAGAAAGACTCCCTCTCACCACCCTCATCAGTGACGAGCAGTGGGCCCGTCTCCCGCCGCACACAAGACACTGCGGGCTCTTCGACGAAGACCCAGCCCTCCTCGACCTGCAGGCCGACCTCGCGAGGGACCCGCTGCCTCAGCCCATGCCGCGGCCCCCCCCTGAGGGAGATCCTGCGGCTTCAGCCCAGGACACCTACACCACCTACCTTGACCACGACACTGGTTGGACATGGGTCTACGCTGCCACGGACGGTGCATGCACCAACCAAGCCATCCCATTGCTAGCACGAGCGGGCTACGGCGTCTACTACGGCATCGACCACCGCATGAACTACAGTGCACGCGTTCACGGCATTACGCAGAACGCCCAGCTTGCGGAGACCCTCGCCATTGTCCATCTCACGGCATGTGCTGAGCGGCCCGTGCACGTTTTCGTGGACAACGAGGCGGTGGTCGAGGGGTTCCAAAGCATCATCGACGGACACTCAGCACCGCAGGGCACGCACGTGGAGCTCTGGGAAAAGATCCACCGATGCGTTATGGCCAAGCCCAACATGTTCCGCGCCGAGAAAATCGCAAGCCACCTGGGAGACATGGGCATCGACCTCGGGCTCATCGGGCCCATTGCGGAGGAGTTCAATCGTCAGGCTGACGCCCTCGCCACAACGGCGGCACGCACTCACAACCTTCCAGACGACATTGTCGAAGCTGCCAAAACACGACATCGCCAAGCGACCGTGCTTCATGGGGTCGCTGTCGCCATCTACGAGCGTAGACACCGCACACTCCCGCTCCCACACCGCAGGGCTGGGTTTACAGCTGCGGAACTCAACAAAATGGAACCAAACCCCCTGCTGTCGGACCAGGCACCACCCGCGGCTGGACCAGACATCCCACAGAACCCGGACGAGCTCTGGGCCGAGGCCCAACGGGCGATATTCGACGAACAGGAGGACGACCCGTTCGGCTTCGGCGGGGGACTTGACTTCCTAGGCGACGGGCCAGCCAGCGCCAA
>CAUYUJ010001628.1:32500-37500 GCA_963575745.1 Prorocentrum cordatum
CGCAAAGTGTCGGCGTGGCCTTCGAAGGCACTTGCATCCTTATCGTGCGTCTTTATTGTACGAGCTGGCTGTGTCTATTATTATCCTCCTTCCCTGCCTTTTTCTCCTCCCGCCCTCCTCCTTCATACTGCTGCTCTTCCCCCCTCTTCCCCCTCTTCGTCCTCCTCTTTGCCCTCGTCCCCCTCCTGCTGCTGCTGCTGCTGGTCCTCCTCCCTCCTCCTCCTCCTCCTCCTCCTCCTCCTCCTCCTACTCCTCCTTTACGTCCACCCTCCCTCCTCCGCTCCCCTTTTTTTTTTCCTGACCTCCCTCTCCCTATTCGGGAGGGGCGCGGGCGCGGAGAGGAAGCCGGTCGGGCCAGTGGCCATCGCGCCCCGAAAGGTGCGCCCCAAGCCGCGGGAGCAGAAGCCGAGCACGCCCCCAATGCCGGACGTCGGGGGGCGCCAGCTAGACACACAGACAGGCAGGCAGATAGACAGACAGACAGACAGGCAGACAGACAGACAGACAGACAGACAGACCGACAGACAGGCAGACAGACAGACAGACAGACAGACAGACAGACAGACAGACAGACAGACAGACAGACAGACAGACACACACACACACACGTGCACCGATCCTGGAGCCCGTTCTCTCCATTCCCGTGGCGATGACGGGCGTGAGTGTGGGGGGCGGAGGGAGCCGGTCATGTCACCATTCGCGCCGGCCGTTTGGGGATGCGCCCACGAATGGCTCGTTCACAGACGGCGCCGGCGCGAATCGTGACGTGACCCGCCGGGGGCAGGGCGGGGCCGATCACGGACACGATCGAGGGTCGTAAAAGGCTGGTGTTTGGCCAGGCCCATCCCAGGATGGGTGTGTTCGAGGGGTTCGCGCCGCGTCTTGGCATCGCTCGGACGTGTGCATTTTTCCTTGGGCGAGGGCCATCGAGGAGCATCCTTGATCATTTGGCGAAAAAACCGCGCACGAAAGCACAGGGAATGGACGTCCGAGCGATGGCCCATCCCAGGATGGGTGTGTTCGAGGGGCGCGCGCCGCGGTGCCGTGGCGGCGACCCCCGTGCGGGGGTGTGAGGTTGAGGGCCGCGGGGTGCCAGAGCTGCGCCGACATCGAAGGGCCTGCGCTGTCGGAGGGCTGCAGCCGAGCGCCTCCCCTCGGGGGCGGAAAAGAGGTGGGTGATGACTAGGGGGGGGGGGATATCATGGCGGGGGCCATGATATTTCCCCAGATTTCATGGCGCCTCTTCTTATTCCATTACGTCCCTGGCCCCCCCGCTGGGCCGAGAACATGCCGCCGGTCATGATTTGCACCCCCCCCTCTTGGACACCCCCCTCTTGTCCGCTCCCGATCCCCAGCGGAGCCAGTAGCCCACGGCCGTTTGAGAGCCTTGGCTCCTGCGGGCCCGTCAGAAGTCTGACCGTCAGCGACGCTGAGGTATCAAACAGCACCGTCAGAAGTCTGACCTGCAGGAGCGGGTGTCTGCGGAGGGCGTGTGCACCGATCCTGGGCCGGCTCCGGCTATGCAGTTGCTGCTGTTGTTGCTGTTGCTGTTGCTGTTGCTGCTGCTGCTGATGATGTTTGATGCTGCTGATGATGGTGCTGATGCTGATGCTGATGCTGATGCCGATGATGCCGATGATGATGATGATGATGATGATGATGATGATGATGATGATGATGATGATGATGATGGCGATGACGATGACGATGGTGGTGATGATGATGATGATGATGATGACGATGATGATGACGATGACGATGATGATGATCATGATGGTGATGGTGATGGTGATGGTGATGGTGATGATGATGATGATGATGATGATGATGATGATGATGATGGTGATGATGATGATGATGGTGGTGATGATGATGATGATGATGATGATGATGATGATGATGATGATGATGATGATCCGTAGCCATTTTGGCTCAAGGCCAAACGTTGTGAAGGGCTATAGACGCCCGAGAATCAGCGATTAGCTTTGGCGGTGTCCGTGGCATCTGCTCGAGCAGCTTGGAGGGAAAGGCCCTCCGGCTTCTGCCACGTCCCAAGTTTTGTTCGCACACGGAGCGCAGTCATGGCGGCGGAAGTGGCGCCAGAGTGGGCTCGCACGATTCTAGCTTCGGTCACGGGGATGGACACGAATCTCTCGTCGATACAGCAGGAGCTTACGACGTCGGTCACGGCGATGAGAGAGGATTACAACCAGCTGGCCGCACGAGTCGACATCTTGGAGGTCAGTATGGAGCAGTACCAAGGAAAGGAGGACTCGATGGCCGACATCTCAGCGGAAGTGGAGCGCCAGGTGAAGCTTCAGACGCTCGAGGAGATGGTTCACAAGCTGGGAGCGCAGCTCAATGATGTACCTGCTGATGGTGGCCGGCCAACTAGGCGGCGACAGGCTGTGAGCCCCAACTCGACGCGATCTACAGGGAAGGGTTCGGGATCCAGTTCTTTCTGTTCTGCTCAGCAGGAAGGTGCTGCGCGTTTGGTGTTGCTCGGCTTTAGTCGCCCGCTGATGCAGACTACACTTCGGCGTGCCGCAGAGGTTGTGCGCCATCGTTCCGTCCCGCAGCACGTGCAGAACACCGTGATCATCAAGGCCCTCGACCTCAATAGGAAAACAATTTTCGAATTCCCCAATGCGTCGGCGGCTTTCGATCTTGGCAACTTCCAGAAGATAGAGGGCAGCACGCAGTTTCCTGATCCAAAGGGTGGCCATGTCACGCTCAAGGTTTGGAGGGACCTCGCGCTGAAGGACCGCCGTCTCTTCCTTGCGATGGGGAAGCTGCGCCAGAAGTTCGACAGTATCCTCCATGGGAAACACACCGTAGGCTCCAACGGCCTCGGTGGTGATGTGTACATTCTTCGTGTTAATGAGGACCCTGTTCAATGTGCACACATCTCGGTGGTGGAAGGCACCAGTGACATACAAATGGAGTTCGAAGATTCGACGCTGGCCGGATGTGGCGTCATGTCGGAGAAAGCGAATCTGCTTGAGGCCACACAGGTGACAATGAGGCGTCCCATTTAGCAGTCGCGCAGCCGTTGTGGCCGCAACGAGCAGAACTCACGTTCTGTTGTTTCTTTGCAGCTCTCCCCCTCCGCTCCCTCCTCCTCCGCAGATTCAGGTGATGACGGGCCTGACAGCCTAGACAGTTACGACAGTACGGATGTTACGATTTTCCGCCTCGCCCCACTCTTCTTTTCTCGATGGTCACGTGGATTGTTGTTGCTCTCTTTGCGTCCGCGCGGAACGGAAGGGAATTTACGAAGCAGCGGTATCGCATTTTTTGCATTTGTGTGAACGGCATGACATTGTGTGTGCTCAGGAATGTCACGGGCACGAGGGGGATGTGGAGTGCCTTCGTTAGCAGTTGCGTGGGAGCGACATCGGTGCTCGACGTGTGCGTCGGCTGCGGCTGGTGGCGCGATCGCGGTAATTAGCAGCGAGCTACGTAGCGACTCCGTGCCGTCCTATCCGGTATCGGACCTTGAGAGAAAGGCGGGTGCCACAATCTCGGTGCGACGGTCCTCTCGGCTCACTATGTGTAGTAAACGTAGGCGTGCCCCACGCATGCCATAGGCGACCTTTGCGTCGGCAGGTGCCCAGCGAGATGTGCGACTCGCGCCCGAGGGCCGCGCCGCGCTTCAACGTGATCGGGGGAGATTGGAATTCGCTTTGGAGGAGGAGGGGGGGCTGACGATGGTGGGAATTGGGAACCTGGGGACCGATGGCACACTGCGTATTTTGGTGTCCAACGCGGGGGGTTGGGCTGAGCTTTACCAGCCTGCTCCGACAAGGCATGGGTGGGGGAATGATGGGAATGCTCGCGCCTCGAGGCTCGATCGGATTTACGCGGATCCACCGTGCGCAATGCTGTCCGGCCTTGCTATGCAGTCGAAGGTGTGGAGTAGGCCGAAGCGTTTCGAGCCCTCCGACTGTTTGCCGATGGTGGTCGCGTTCCAGCCGTGCGACCCGATAGAATATCTTGCGGCCCCCGCTTGGCTCAGTAAGATCCCTGCCTACTGCGACCGCGTGAAAGAGGCCCTTCAACAACTCCTTGACGACTGGGGCCCCGCGTGGAGGCTCGAGGCCACCAACGGTGCCACGCAGGAATCAGTTCGCACTGCGAAACAACAGCCGGCATGCAAGCTTGCAGCGACCCCAGCGGAGCAGCACTTCTGGACTATGCGTGCGCTCCGTGGCTGGAGGGTAGGCAACTTTGCTCTTGTGCTTGGTTCTGTGCGCGCGCTGCCTGTGCTGGCGCTTTTTCACATTGACCGCGAGTGCCGCGCGGATATTGCGCGCCTTTGTGAGATTGCGCGCTGGCGCCACTGCGCTGCTATGGAGGCTCAGCTAAGCGAGGAGGGCATTGCTATCCCAGCGGAGGAGGAGAAGGAGGAGGCTCGCTGGCAGCAGGCCATTGCTAGCACGCTGCTTAAGATGCAGACTTGGCGCTGGTTTCGGCACAGAGCGCGCCTGCGAAGGATTCTTGCGGAGGGCGGCCCCCCGCGCGCCACCGTGGAAGAGTTCGGTGGGATTGTGGCCCGCTTTTGGGTTGGGGGAGGTCAGCTTCCACTGATGAGGATGCAACGATGCGGGGGCAGTTTCTTGAGCACTGTCAGTCGGTTCGTGGTATCAGTGATGCGTTCGAAAGGAGGCTCGATCGGCATGGCGTTGCGCGTGCTTTGGCCAAGGAAAAGCCGCCCCTGGTCCTGGCGGAATCCCATGCAGTTGTTGGCAGATTTGGCCCTCGGCCGACGCCCTTACGATGTGTACTCCGATTTGCACGATGCGAACTGGCTTTCCCTCGGACATGCGACACGCGCTGCTTGCCTTTTTACCCAAAGGCTCTCGCCCGACGGACGTGGGCGACGCAGTCGTTCGCGATGCGCGCAAGACGCGACCACTGGCGCTCGCAGATACCTCGCGCAAGGCTTTGTCCTTGGGAACGGGGGATGCGCTCGCCGGGACTGCGCAGACCACGGCGCG
>CAUYUJ010001628.1:42500-57500 GCA_963575745.1 Prorocentrum cordatum
ACCTCCACGGAGATGTTCAGAGAGCCCCAGGGGGTGGTCCGAGGATCGAGGTTTTTGGAATGCTTCTGTCCTTCCTGCGCTTCCTGGGGCGCCTCCACTGCCGCGGCTGGACATGGCCAGAAAGCCTGGTCAGGACGCGCCCCAGGATTGGAGGCCAGAGCGGGTATTTCTTCCTCCGTCGTCCTCCTCTTCCTCCTCCTCCTCCTCCTCCTCCTCCTCCCCCTCCTCCTGTTCCTCCTCCTCTTCCATGGCCAAGGCCGGTCGAAAGGGCCTGTCGAAACCCCAAGGCCGGTCGAAAGGGCGGGCCTGGAGGTTTGCTTGAAATTTCTTCTTTATTTCTGATCCTGAAGCTTCATATTTGCAGCAGTTCCACTGATGGAGGGCGGGTGGTTTTCAAACTGTGGCTCTCGCCTGAGCGCCGCGCACATTCGCTTTAAAATTTTGCAAGAGTTTCGCGGACTGAGGGCTGTTCCTTGTCAACATGTGGTTCTCGCCTTCGCACCGCGTACATTCGTCTTAAGAGTTTACAGCAGTTTCAAGGGTTCTCATGGTTTTAACTTCCCCTTCAACGGTGTTTTGGCACAATGTCAGAATTTCAGGGCGCAACAGTCATGGCGATTCGCGGTGTTGGTCCCAGGAATGGCCCTCTGACGCGATTCAGGATTGTCAAGACGCAACAACACTGGTTATCGCGGCGTTGAAGTCCCAGGAAAGGTATTCTGGCATAGTTCCGGATTTCCAATCGGTTGTCTTCCAAAGGGGCACCTTTTGAGTGAGAATGAGTCTTCATAGGGGCCTGTGAAGAGGGAATTTTGATGGAGGGTCTACTGCAATATCGTTGATGAATCTTGGGTTTACGCTGGTCCTCCTCCTCCTCCTCTTCCTCCTCCGTCTCCTCCTCCTCCTCTTCTTCCCCCATCTTCTCCTCCTCCTCCTCCTCCTCCTCCTCCTCCTCCTCCTCCTCCTCCTCCTGCTCCTGATCCGTTGATAATGGCATGGGGGACGTACCGACATTGCCTCCTCTCCTACTCATTTTCTTCGCCACCTCCTTTCGTCGTCGTCGTCGTCGTCGTCGTCGCCTCTTGGAGACGCCCCTGTCCTCCTCCTGTTCTGAGTTCCTGCCCCCCCCCCGCTCCCTCGCGACTGCAGGCGGGCGAGCTGCGGAAGGCGTCGTCCGGCGCCAGCCTGGCGGGTGACGAGACCCCGCAGGCGGCGGCGGCGGCGGGCGGAACCGAGCCCAAGGGCGAGGACCTGGCTGGGCTGTGCCGCAAGTCGTACGGCGGCGTCCTCGTCAACGGCAGGCCGCGCGGGCACGAGGATCGAAGCTCGTCTTCGCGCTTTCGGCGCCTGGACCAGCCCGCCTCGGGCCCTTCCAGGAGTGCCACGTCTCGATCCGCGGGAGGGTCAGGGGGAGGGAGCGAGGAAGGGAGGAGGAGGAGGAGCAGGAGGAGAAGGAGGAGCAGGAGGGGGAGGAGGGGGAGGAGGAGGAGGAGGAGGAGGAGGAGGAGGAGGAGGAGGAGGAGCAGGAGCAGGAGCAGGAGGAGCAGGAGGAGCAGGAGGGAGCGGAAGAGGAGGGAGGCCGGGATGGACTCTGGGAGGGGTCCTGGGACCGATGTCGAGCGGCTGCCGGCTCCCAAGTTGGGAGTCCGGAGGAAGCACCGCCTTCGGACGCTCGTTCTCTACAGCGGGCGCGCTGAAGAAGGAACCCTTTTCGTTGGGGAGGGGCTCGATGTCCCTTGATTGTTTCACAGTTTGCCGCATGTTTTCCTCGGGTTTGTAGAGGAAATCGAAGTTCAACGTGGGGAAAAATGTGGCCGCGTTCCTCATTTAGGGTTTCTTAGGTCATCCCCCCGACTGTAGCTTTGGAGGTTTTTCGGACGTGGCTAGACTCGGATAAATCCGTTCCAGGAGCCCGCGGCACCCGAGACATGCTCCACAGCCGCCGGATCTCAGAGAGTCTCGATGTAATTCCTCACCCAAATTTATCTTCGTTCTGGCTTCGTCCTATGTTCTTGTTCTAGCTCAGGAGGTTCTCGGGGGATTGGAGGGGCTCCTGTGCGTCTTTCGCGCCCCTGGGCGTGCCTTTTCCGTCCGCCTCTGCCCCGTCGAGAGCCTCTTCGAGGAGCCCACGGGTGGTCCCGGGGTCCCGAGCCGTGTCCCCGAAGCCTGCCCGAAATTTGAAAGCGAGGTCGCCCCGCGGGGGCGCGAACATGCAGTCGCGCTCCGCGCGCCGCGGCTCGGGCCAGAGCGGCTGCCACTCCGCGGAGCGGCGGTGCGAGGGCGCGAAGAGGGCCGCGCGTCGTGCACGGCGGGGCGCGATGCGCGAGGCCTGGTGATCTGGGGAAACCGGTCCGAAAGACGCCCACTGCTTCTCCACGTGCGGCCGATGGTTCCAGTCACCGTCGGACCGAGGTACAAGGTCGACGTCGGCTCGGGAAGGGTGCCCTGGTGTTCTTCGTGCTTGTTGGATGTTCTTGTGCATCCTGGGGGAGGGCACCCCCGAGTGATCTTATGGCTTGGGGTGTTTTGGCCAGTGGAGGGTATCATGTTCTTGTCCTAGGTGCGGCCGTATGGTAAGTGGCAAGGAAGTATGGAGAAAATATGGGGGACTACTTATTTGTGTGTCCCTGGGCCCCTTGAGACACGCCCTCCTGGCCACGCAGGGGAGTTGTGGACACCGATGCCAGGCCCAGAACTGGCCTGGCCAGGGCTGGTGCAGGCGAATTAACAGGCTCCCTCCCAAGGTTCTCGAAGCGCCACGTTGCCGGCGTATCGCAGCTGAAGGAGCGGGAGAAGGAGGCCATTCTGGAGGACATCCGCTTGGATAGGGAGGCTCGCCTGCGCAAGATAGAGGAGAGGGCCAAGGAAAGGCCCAAGCAGACTGGCACAAGCAGGGAGGAGAAGCTGAAGCAGTTCCGCGCCGAGGCGGAGGCGATGGAGGAGGAGCGGAAGTCAAAGAAAGCGGAGGCCTTGAAAGAGTGGCTGAAGAAGAAAGAGGATCAGGCCTGGGCTAGTCTCGACTCGAGCAGAAAATTGTGTGTGTGTGTGTGTGTGTCATAGGGGATCTTCGGATTCGATTCTAAAGCTTTCAGGTTCCGATGAGGATCCGGCAAGGCGCGAATAGTTGAATCGGCGTCGGCTGGCTCGCTCCGATACGCGACAGCGCAGAAAAGCAACTCCAGGTCGGTTCAGAGGCCGTGCCATGGCGGCGCATCGGCAGCAGTGCAAACGGACAGAGTGAAACAGCAGAACGCTGCCCAGCAACGGGCTTCCACGCGCTGGCTCGGCCGCCGCCTCCGCAGGCCCAAAGAGTATCCGGGATCCAGGCAACCCGCGGGGGCGCGAGGAGCATCGCGCTTCGCGGGTCGCGGCCCGGGCCAGAGCGGTTGCCCACCTCCGCGGGGGCGGCGCGGGGGCGCGAGGGCGCGAGGAGGATCGTGCGCCGCGCCTCGCGGGGCACGAGGCGCGAAGTCCGGTGACCTGCAGCCAAGAGGCCGAGACGAGGACCACGCTGGGCTCCCGAGGGGCTCGGACGCCCAGGCCGCTCCTCGGACCCGCGCCGAGGAGCCTGCCTGTGGCCCGGGACCGCCGTGGCCGGAGAAGCCCGCTCGTTCCTTACTCCAGAGTTCGTAATAAAAGGGAGGGGGTCTGGACCCTCCAAGACAAGCCATTTCAGACCTCCCCCGTGGGAGAACCCTCCAAAACATCGTCCCCAGACCCCCCAGGCCCTCCAAGATAGCCTGGAAGAGACCCCCCCCGAAATGAGACCCCCCTCCCTTTCTGACGAACTCTGGAGGCGCGCGCAGAGCTCGATGGGCGGGGGGGGTATCCGGCGCGTGGCCGGTCCGGGGTATCCGACAGGTGGTCCGAGGATCCGGCGACGCCCCGAGGGCCCGCCGGCGGCTCCGTCGGCTTTCCCGCGACGACAGCCGCGGCCCCGTCGGCCACCCCTTCGGGCGAGCAGCGGGGCGCCGGGCCTCCAGCGCTCGGCGGGCCGAGGCGGGCGCGGTCTCCTCTCGGGCTCCTGCGTGCGTGGGTGGCGGGGGTCCGGCTTGGCCCTGGGCTCCGGAGGACCGAGGAACGAGGGAGGGGTGTGCCCTCTCCCTCTCTTTCGGCGGGGCCCGGCGCCTCCGCGCCGTTGAAGGCTCCCCCCCGCCCTCCCCCTCGCCCTCGCCCTCCCCCTCCTTCTCTCCCTCCCCCTCCTTCTCTCCCTCCCCTTCCTTCTCATGAACAGGAGAAACATTAGGATAACTTTAGTTAAGTGCACCTCGGAGGGAGGAGGAGGAGGAGGAGGAGGAGGAGGAGGAGGAGGAGGAGGAGGACCACGTGTGAACCCACGGCGCAACAACGATGTTACAATCAACTCTCCCTCCAAATTCTTTTTATAGGTCCCTGCAAGAAGCTGCTTCGGGAAGCCTTGTTGAAAGACAACCGCCTTAGAACCCCCGATCGTGCCAAAAACCATTCCTGGGACTTCAACGCCGCGAATCAACGTGACTGTTGAGTCCTGACAATCCCATGTCGTGCCAGAACACCAGTCCAGGGTCCAGGGGCTTCAACACCGCGAATCCACGTGACTGTTGCATCCTGACAATCCTAAATCGTGCCAGAAAGCAGATCTTGTGCATTGGACACCGCGAATCAACGTGACTGCTGCGTCCTGGCAGTTCGAAATCGCGCCAGAACAATATTCCTGGGACTTGCGAATCCTCAAACGGCTACAAACTTCTCAAAATAATGCGCGCGGCGCTAAGGCGAGATCCACATTTTGAAAAGGAGCCGCCCTCCTCCCGTGAAGCGGCCGCAGAGTTTTGAAGATGAATGTGCTGGGCGCGAAGGCGATGCGTACACTTTGAAAACCACCCGCCCTCCACTTTTGAAGCTGCTGCAAATCTCAAGCATCAAATCCGAAATGGTGACGCGGTCTCGGGTGAAACGCCCGGCCCGCCCTACCGACACCTCTGTGGGTGCGACAGGGAGGAGTCAGAACGAAGAGGGGCGGGCGAGGAGGGACGTGGGAGGAGAAGGAGGAGGACGACGGATTGGAGAAGGGAGGGGGGAAGAGGTGGAGGGAGGGAGGGAAGTGGAGAGGGGGTGGAGAGGGAGGGAGGACTGGAGTGATGGCGGGAGCTGGAACTAGTTTGATTCTGAACGTTTGTGTTGCGATGGCTTGTTTGCTTCGTGAAGCGGCACCGTGGCCACAGCCGTCCGTGATAAAAGTGAATCAGATTCTGGCGGAGAGCGGGACGATCCTCACTCCAGCATTCGGACACGAGTTTGTCGCAGCAGCATTGAAACAACAATGATGTGTATTTTGTGATTGCCATCGTCACGTTGCCGCTCATCGAAATGGAGGGGAGGAGCAGGAGGATGAGGATGGAGGAGGAGGAGGAGGACGACGACGACGGAAGGACGGGAGGAAACCCATGGGGGGAGTCGCGCAAGTTGGGTTCTTGTGCCCCGATCTGGCGTGCAGACGACCCCGCGTAGGCGCGCGAGAAGAAGGCCCGCGAGAAGGAGATGCTCGACATGCTGATTGAAAGAGAGCGGGACAAAGAGCAGATGATATTGCAGGCCTCCCTGATACTTTGAAAGAGCAGATGATATTATTGGAGGAGGAGGCACTGAAAGATGGGATCTTGAAATGATTCGCCCTTTTTGGGCCTCCAGGGGGGGGCCCTCGTCGCCGCCACGGCTGTATCAGCCTCGAGATCCTGGTCAGCACGCGCTCCAGGAATGGCCCAGGATGTGGTTTTAGATTTGAGCACGGCGGGCCAGATCTCCAGTCCGTGAAGATCTCACGACGAGCGTGCGTCTTCCCATATCCTGACATGGAGTTATTGCTATGAGTTGGACCTGTCCGCCTCATTCTCACTCACGGCTTCTCTCTCCTACGCTCAGACCCAGGGATGCTCAGATTTCTTCTCATACCCAGACTCACTCATACCCAGGCCGAGGCCGGTCGCACTCAGATCCATTCATACTCAGACCACGTATATTCAGACTCACTCGCACTCAGACTCACTCATACTAAGACTCACTCAGACTTACTCGCACTCGGTACCACACACTCAAAACCACTCACGCTCAAAGTCACTCACGCTCAGTCCCCGACTCCTCTGCCTCGAGCACCCCGTGATCACCGCGATGGGGTCGGGGTGGCATTTGGGTATCACAAGGGCGATCCGCCAGGGCGTGTTACACTTGCCCGTTCGCGCTTAGATTTCCGGGATGTCTCGATCGGGGCCTTTGTGTTGCACTTCCGACTTCTCTCCTGTCACATCCCCATGATCACCGATGTCCGAGGCATACCGCTTGGGCACTCCACTGGAAGCCGCAAGGGTGTGTTACGTTGGCCCGTTCTCGGCAACATTGTGGGGACGTCTTAAGTGAAGCGCTTGGTTTGAAACCCCAGGCTTCTGCTTATTCAGTGAGAAGGCGACAACCCACCCCCACCCCCAGTCCCGACGCCCACCCCCGAGCCCGCGATCCAGGGGGTCGGGACTGGGGGTGGGGGTGGGTTTTCTCGTGGGTTTTCGCCTCCTCATTCAGAGCCCCACCGCAGTTTGCCAAGCCTAGTACTCGGGCGCCCCAATGGGGAGCCGCCAGAAGGGGGTCTGCACGTGCCCATTCGCGCTCAGATGTTGGGGACCTCTCGAGCGATGCGCTTGGTTGCACTTCCATTAAGTCGGGCGTGTCCCTCTACAGGGGGAATATTCAAAAATAGTCCAGAAATAGTCTGGGGACATTTTTTTAAATGCTATTTTTGCCCATCGGGGGGGTATTTTTTGAGTATTTCCTATTTTTCGACAATCGCCCTGTAGGGGGACACGCCCGACTTAACACTTCCAACCCATGTCCTGTCAGAGCAAACTCATATCCGCGATGCAGGTGGCGTACCACTGGGGCACCCCAACGTGAGCCGCCAGGGTGTGTCACTTGCCCGTTTTCGGCCAGTTTGTAAGAACATCTCAAGAGAATCCTGGTTTGGGCATTCCCGATTTCTTTCCGTGCAGAGACCCATAATCATCGTGATCCAGCAGGGACCAGAAGAGACAAGCAGAGATCAAGAGACGCCGGCAGAGACCGGCGGAGACTTGCAGAGTCCAGCCGAGACCAGCAGACAACAGCATTGACTAGCAGACACTAGTATAGACCAGCAGAGATCAGCAGAGACAAAATTGAGAGCAGCAAACGCCACCTGACACCAGCAACGACAATAATAGTCCAACAGAGACTGAGAGACCAGCATAGAACAGCGTAGAACAGCGGACATAAGCATAATCCAGCAGAGACCAGCAGGGACTAGAAGCAGAGATCAGAAATCATTATATATATAGACCAGCAGAGACTAGCTTACACCATCAGGGAGCTCAACATACCAGCAGCCACCAGCAGACACCAGCAGAGACCAGCAGACTCCAGAAGAGACCAGCAGACAGCAACATAGACAGCACACGCCAGCAAAGACCACCAGGCAACAGCAGAGAGAAACATGGGCCGGCAGAGAGCACCAGCAGGCACCAGATAGAAGAGACCAGGACAGACTACATAGCAAACCCCAGAAGAGACTGGCTAAGGCCAGCAGGCACCATCAGGCACCAGCAGACATTAGGAAAGCGCGCCACTGAATCACCCTGTAATTGAAAGGGGGAGGGGGTTCAGAACCCCCCCCCTTCAGAGGGGGGGGTAGATTTTCGGACAACCCCCTCCCCCCCTTAAGGGGAGGGGGAGGGTCCGACCCCCCCCGTCCCTTGAGGGGGTGGGGTGAGGTTCCGGACACCCCCCCGCTTCCATTTGGCGCTGGAAAGTGAGGGGGGGAAGGTTCGAACCCCCCCCCCTCTCCCCCCCCCTTGGCGCCGGACAGAGAGCCGGGGAGGGGGCCTCTCCCGCTGCTCTTTTCTGCGCCGGAGAAGGTGGGTAGGGAGTATGGAGTAGGGAATACTGAGTAGTGAGTAGCGCGTGGTGAGTTGTGAGTAGTGAGTGGAAAGTAGCGCGCAGTGAGTAGTGAGTAGTAGTGGGTACTGGGAGTAGCGAGTAGTGAGTAATCAGCAGTGAGTACTGAGTAATGAGTGGTGAGTAGTGGGCAGTGAGTAGTCGGTGGTGAGTAGTGAGTAGTGGGTTGTGCGTAGTGAGTAGTAAGTAGTGGGTGGTGAGTGCGCAGTATTGAGTAGCGAGTAGCGAACAGAGAGTAGCGATTAGTAAGTATTGAATAGTGAGTAGTGAGTAATGAGTAGTGAGTAATTCGTAGTGAGTAGTGAGTAATGTGTAGGGAGTAGGGAGTAGGGATAGGGAGTAGTGAGTAGTGAGTAGTGAGCAGTGAGTAGCGGGTGGTGAGTAGTGCGTATTGAGTAGCGAGTACCGAGTAGGGAGTAGCGAGTAGTGAGTAGTGAATAGCGGAGTAGCGAGTCGAGAGTAGTGACTAGTGAGTATTGGGTAATGTGTAGTGAGTAGTCAGTAGGGAGAAATGAGTAGTGAATAGTGGATAATGTTTAGTCAGTAGTGAATAGTGAATCGTGAATTTTGGGCAATGAGTAGTGCGTTGTGAGTAGTGAGTAGTGAGTATAGAGTAGCGAGTAGGGAGTAGGGAGTAGGGAGTAGGGATTAGGAAACAGTGAGTAGTGTGTAGTGGGTAATGTGTAGTGAGTAGTGAGTATCGAGTACTGTTTTGGGCTAGGGTCAGGGGTTGGGTTTAGGGTCTGGGGTTCGGGTGAGGATTAGGGTTACGGGTGGTAGGGTCGGCGGGTTTGGAAGTCAGGGGGCGGCGTGGCGAAAGGGGGGGAGGGGGGGGGGTCCAATTTCGAACCCAAGGGGGGAGGGGGGTCGGACCCCCCTCCCTTGAAAAGGGGGGGGGCTCCCGACGACGGACCGGGAAAGGGTGGGGGTGGGTGGGAGGGTTTCCCGACGATGGACCGGGAAAGGTGTGGGGGGTGGGGGGGGTCCTCGACGACGGATCGGGGAAAGGGGGGCGAGGGGGGGGGAATCCCCCCCCCCCAGGGTTATCCAGCGGCGCGTCTTCTAGCATACACGAGCATACACCAACATAGTCCAGCAGAGACCAAGAGAGTCCTGCAGAGACCACCAGACGCCAGCAGAGAGCTGCATAGACTGGCAGAGACGAGCAGAGACCAGCATAACTTGGTAGACACCAACAGAGATCAGCAGAGACCAGCAGAGACGAGCAGAATCAGCAGAGACCAGTCGACGCCAGCATACACCAGCGTACACCAGCAAGGATCGTCGTAGACCATGAGACACCAGCATCGACCAGCAGGCACCAGCAGAGACCAGCTGAGACCAGCAGTGATCAGCAGACACCAGCATGCATCAGCAGAGACCAGCATATACCAGCAGAGTCCAGCTGAGACCAGCAGGTACCAGCAGAGATCAGTATACACCAGTAGAGGCCAGCATGAACCGGCAGTCACCAGCAGAGAGCAGCGTAGACCAGCAGAGCCCAGCAGACACCAGCGTGCACCAGCATACACCAGAAGCGACTGGCATAGACTGGCGGGCACCACCACGCCAGCGTTTACGCCAGCGCCGACGCCATCTCCGACGCCAGCGTCTACGCTTGCGCCTATGCGGGCTCAAACGCCGTCGCCAACACCCAGTGTTTACGCCAGCATCAACGCCAGCGCATTAGCGCCGGCGCCTGCACCGACGCCAGCACCAACGCCGACGCCTACGCCGTCGCCGACGGAAGCACCGAAGCCAGAATCACCGCCAGCGTTGACGCCAGCGCCTACACCAGACTCGGGCGTCAGCATCGACGCCGGCGCCTACGCCTGCAACGACGCCAGCACCGACGCCAGCACCATTGCCTGCGCCTGCGCGGGCACCAACGCCATCGTCTACACTGGCGCCGACGTCAGTACTGACATCAGCACCAACGCCAGCGTCTTCGCCAGCACAAGTACCTGCGCCTACAGCAGTAATGAAGACTGCCCCAACGCCTGTGCCCTCGTCGGCAGCATACCAGCGTCTACATGAGCGCCGACGCTAGCACCGATGCCAGCACCAACGCTGCGTCTACGCCAGCACCAACGCCAGCGTCTACACTAGCACCCGCGCCATTGCTAGCACCCGCGCCAGCACCAACGCTTGCGCTCACGCTGGCACCAACGCCAGCGCCTACACCTGCAGCGACGGCAGCACTGTCGCCGGCGCCTATGCCAGTGCCGACACCAGCACCGACGCCTGCATGAACGCCTGCGCCTACGCGGGCACCAACCCCATCGCCTATACCAGCGCCTACGCCAGCACTGACGCCAGCACCAGTGCCTGCGCCTACGCCGGCACCAAACGCCAGCGCCCATTGCACCATCATTGACGCCAGTACCAACGCCAGCGCCTACGCCTGCGCCGACGCCAGCACCGACTCCAGCACCAACGACTGCGCCTACGTGCGCACCAACGCCATCGCCTACATCTGCGCTGACGCCAGCATCTACGCCAGCACCAACGCCAGCGTCTTCGACGGCACAAACACCAGCGTCTACACCTGCACCGACGCTGGCACCGACGACAGCCCCAACGCTAGCGCCTACGCTAGGCCGACGATAGAACCGACGCCAGCATCAATGCTGGCGTCTACGCCAGCACCAACGCCAGCTCCTGCACCAGCACCAACGCCGGCGTTCACGCCAGCGCCGACGCCAGCGTCAACGTATGCGCCTACGCTGGCACCAACGCCATCGCCTACACCCAGCGCCGACGCCAGTTCCAAAGCCAACACGCCAGCGCCCACGCTGGCACCAGTGCCAGCCTCTGCACCAGCACCGACGCCAGCACCAGCGCCAGCCCTCCACCAGCACCGACGCCAGCACCGACGCCAGCCCAACGCCAGCTCCTATGCCAGCACGAACGCCAACGCCTTCACCAGCGCTGACGTAAGCAGCTACGCCAGCACCACCGCCGGCGACTACGCCGGCCCAACAGCAGTACCGACGCCAGCATGAACGCCAGCGCTTGTTACGTCAGCGCCGACGCCAGCACCGACGCCATCTCGCTCTCGAACGAGAGAGCACACCACCTTGCCAATTGCGGGGCGAGTGGCGTGCGCTGCGGGCTGCCAGTTTCGACCTGGTGGGCCCGAGACTCTTCGAGTTGATGACGGATGGCCTGATGCGCTTGACAGTTTACGTGGTTATTCATGGAATTGGTCGTGCAGTGCGGAGTGCAGCTCGACTGTGCTTAGAGCGAGGGCGACGAGACGCATGACGTCTCGTAACACACTGGGGAGCAGCGGCACGCGCAGCACGTCATATCCCAGCAGGACGGGCACTGAGCAGCACCACGGGCACCTGCTGTACGACTCCGATGGCAGGAGGGAGCTCTTTGCCCTCGACGCGGACTTTCGCTCGTGCGCAGTACCAGCGGCACGCTGCGGTCCACCGGGTGTCCACCCGAGCACCCGCAGTCGCAGCTGCCAGTGCAGCCCCTGGACGCTTGGGGCTCTCAATTGTGTCCTCTGGGGCGTCGCTTCTGCGTCGGGGTTGTCTTGGATTCTCTGGAGGGCTCCCATCCTCTTCCACGTAGCCATAGCGGTATATGGCGGTCCGTCGTCGCGGTTGGCAGCCTTGGCGCCAGCCACGCGCTCCCCCCTGGGGGCCCCGCGCTTCTGGGGGTGCGTGGGACCTCTCCGCCCCCTTCCCGCCCTGGCCCCACCGCTTGCCCTCGCCCCTCTCCTCGGCGGGGGGCGCTTCTTTGCTCCCCCTTGGGTCTGTGGCCCCCCGCGGGGGGTGGGGGGGGCCTGAGTTTGTCATGGCGGCTGGGTGGACGCCAGCGTGTCGCCCGGTTGGGGGGACGGCTGCCCGTCGATTTGTTGCAGGTCTGACTCGGCCACTCGCAAGACGTGGCGCTGTGCCGTCGTGCGGTCGTCGGTGCGATGATCCTCCTCTGCGTCCTCCCCCTGTCCCCCCACCAAGGGCTTTGGCGGTTCTCGCCGATGGCATGCGTGCGCGGCGCGCGCCGTCGGCCTTGCGACCGCGATCGGCCGACCTCGGGGCTCCAGTGCTCTGGATCGGAGGGCACCAACTATACACCAACACCGATCCTGGCCCAGGATCACCCTGGGCCCAGGATCAGTGTATATGCCTTCTTGCCCAAGGCAGAAGGGCGTATACACCGATCCTGAGCCCAGGGTGATCCTGGCCAGCATCGGTGTTGGTGTACAGTTGGTGCCTTCCTACTGGACTCGCCCTGCCTGCCGTTTCATGGCCTGCGTGCCCACCGCGCGACGGGGTGCCAGGGCTGGGCGGCACCTTTTTTCAACGTGTTTGTCCCGAGTTTCGGTTCAGACTCGTGGGCGAGTGCTCGCGCCCAGCGTGCCTAGCATGCTGATGGGTTAGCCCCGTCTTGTGTCGTCTCCTCTCCTCCTTTCTCGCTCGTTGTCCTCGTTCCTCCTCCCGCTGCCGCTCCTGTACTGATCGAATGTTGTGGACATGTATATCCGAGATGGCGCCGCGCGGGCTTTGAGTCAGTTTGCGCTGCGCGCCTCCCTGGATTGAGCCGCTGTGTCAGGCCTCACCAGATAAGTGGTCGACGGGACCATTTGGGGATCGATGCACGCACGGCGTCACTGGCTGTTCTCGTCTCCTCCTCGTCCTCATCCTTGGGTTCGCCATGGCGTTCATTAGACGCTCGGCAGGCTTAGTCGCAGCTGCGCGCTTGCGGGACGCAATTGTTCAGTCTCCCCTCACACCTTTCGGGGTGGTCTCATCCTTCGTTCCGCGTTGCGCTGATGTGACACAAAAAAGAGCATAGAACAGCAGAGACCACAGAAGTCCACCAGGGACCAAAAAAGACCAGCATACACCAGCGGACGGCAGCAAAGTCCTGCAGACATCAGCAAAGACCTACATATACCATCATATACCTGCGTGCACCAGCAGGTAGGTTAAGATTCCAGCATAGAGCAGCATAGTCCAGCTGAGCTCAGCAGAGACAGCAGAGCAGAGAGCAGCATAGAACAGCATGCACCAGCAGACACCGTAGTAGTTCAGCTGAGAGCAGTGTCGTCCTCGATCCCAGGGGAGGGGCACCGGAACCTCCCCGAAGGCGAAGAACGGGTATCAGAAAAACAAGCGCCTCCAACCATCCAAGTTCAAAAGGCTTGTGGGACCAACCGCGCCTGGCGCCTCGCGCGGCGCGTGGCGCGACTCTCCCTTTTCTGCCCTCCCCGTTACACGCTCGGTTGGATGATCTCCCGTGCCGAGGCTATGTCTTCCGCGAAATGCCTTCGTGGGCGCGGGAGGACCCCTCGAGCGGCGGAGCGCGCACGACCCGGGCGTTCGCTCGCCCGCGCGCTCGCCCGCTGCCCCTAGGTACACCTTTTCTCCGATCGCGGCGGCACGCCGAGGGGGACGGGGCGAGGAGCGGCGGCCCTCCGAGAAGGTGCTCCGCCGCTCAGAGCCCCCCCCCTGCGTTTTTGTTTGTGTTGTTTTTTTTGTTTTTGTTTTTTTTTGTTTCTCTCTCTCTCTCTCTCTCTCTTCCAGAGGAGGAGGAGGAGGAGGAGGAGGAGGAGGAGGAGGAGGAGGAGGAGAGGGAGGAGGAGGGGGAGGGGGCGGGGGGCGGGGCGGGGGCGGGGAGGGGCGGGGGAGGGGGGGGCGGGGGAGGAGGGGGAGGGGAAGGAGGGGGTGGGGGAGGGAGGAGGGGGAGGAAATAGGAGGATGAGGAGGAGGTGGAGGAGGCCAAGCCACCTGCCTGCCAAGAGTCCGCCCCCCCGCTCCGCCTCCTTCGTGCTCCGCCAACGGATGTCTCCCACACGAGGCCGAGCAGGAACAGCGGAAGATACGCGACAGCCGGCTCAAGTGGGCCGAAAGCCGCAAGGAGAAGCTGAAGGCTGGCCTGCTCGCCCCGAAGGAGGCGCCGCCGACGACGCCGACAGCGACGACAACGACGATACCCAATGCTTACGGTGATGCCGACGCCCACGACGACACCGACGCCGTCGACGACGCCCAGCGCCGACACCGACGACGATGACGGCAGCGGCGGAGGCGGCGGCGACGAGGACGACGTCGACGAAGGCGGCCGCGCCCGTGCTTGCTGAGCCGTCGGCCTGCTCCCTCGATATCAAGAAGTCCTCCAGCCTGCCGCAGCTGAAGCCGCAGGCGCCCGCATCAAGGAAGCCGCAGCCACCGAGGTTTGATGCTCCAGGTTCGAGGATCGACGTCGACGTCTTCATTTCGGACGTCTCTGGGCGTTTCTGGAGCTTTCGCTGCCACGGTTGGACGCAGCTCGAAAAACGCGCCAGAGCGGACCCCTGGAATATCAAGCTCAACCAAGGTCCGAGGATCGAGGATCGAGGTGCTTATACGTTTCCGTTTTTTGTTCCAGCCTTCGGATGCTTTCGGGCGCCAGCTGGGGACCTCTAGGGATCGTCGCCCAAGAACAAACAACACCACCCCAACTACGGGCCTCCATGCTGCGCTACGGCCCATCGGGGGCCGTAGCATATACCAAGCAAAAACCTGAGCCAGAATTCATGGCATATGCTGAGGCCCGCTGGGCCGTAGGTGGGGTGGTGTCGTTTGTTGTTTGGTCCACTCGCTGGGGAAATCTGGAGACCGCCTGGATCCTTTCCACCAGGCGCCTGCACCGAAGAAGCCGCAGTTGTCTCTGGCGCAGTCGCAGAAGGTCATCCACCGTCATATCCACCACCACGTGCACTACCACGAGGAGCACCTCCTCCCGCCTCCGTCCTCCTCTCTCCCCCTTCTCTCTCCTCCTTCCCTCCCCCTCCCTGCTACACCCGCACCAAACGTCCTCCCCTCCTCCCACACTCCCTCCATGGTCCTCCATCCCCCTCCTCGTCCTCCCTCCTCCTTTCCCCATCATCCTCCCTCCTCATCCTCCTCCTTCCTCCGCGCCTCCTCCTCATCTTTCTCCTCCTCCTCCTCTTCCTCCTCCTCTTCCTCCTCCCTCTCCCCCTCCTCCTCATCTTTCCTCCTCCTCCTCCTCTTCTACTCCTCCTCTACTACTACTACCTACCTA
>CAUYUJ010001628.1:62500-64128 GCA_963575745.1 Prorocentrum cordatum
GGGATCTGAAGCGCTGTGACCTGGTGCTCGGGACGCGACGGATCCGCCAGCAACCTACCGATGTAACGCCAGACATCTGCTTGTGACCCAGTAGGGGCAGCAACGGTTCTATCGTACCACCTTTGAGCTACTTTAGGACAATCTGTCACATAAACGAGACACCCAGCAGTGAAACGCAGGGCCCATTGGAAACCTAAAAGCTCACCCCTGGGCGTCGTCTAAGAGGGGCCAGGGAGGAGCCCGAAGAGTTGGGGCCCCAGGATACACGGAGAGAGCCAGACCTACTCTCCTCAGCTTCGGGTCGTGGGCATCTCCCCCCCCCGATGCGTCTCCGAAAATGAAGATGGGGTCGTCTGCAGACCCACTCCCTAGACAGCCTGGGCCTACTGTATCACCTAGCAGCGAAGCAGCCGGGACATATTCCGAAGCAATTGGCGGTTCCACGGCCGCCTAAGAAGCAGGGATGACCTTTCTCGTCCAGAAAGTTGGGAACGTAGACTGTTCGGCAAGCGCCTCGGGGGCTAACGCATCTGACATAGCGAACGCGGGCGAATCACGATTTTTAGGGCATGTCCAGCATTTGTGAATTGGTGTCAATTCCGCCTTGGCATCGAATACAAAGGTCGTTAGTTGAAAGCTTTGCTTCGAACCTCCTCTGCTGCTGCCAGAACCCTCCTGCGGCTATGGTCACCATCAGCTCTGAGAGCTGCCGCCCGCGTCAAGCCTGCAGCAAAGACTCAACGTACTACCTGTAGCTCAGAAGGCCCGCCCCACAGTGCTGTAAAGCGGCCTCCTTCCACAGCTGAGCATTGAGCGTGGCCTCGAACTCGTCAAGCAATGGCTGCGCCTGGTCCAGGCCAACGAACGACTTTTAGTGGAAATGCCACGTGTGAGTGCCGCTTGTCCCGTCACTCGGCACTTGCCATGCAGTAGCGGAGTTCGTTGTCCACTCCGCTTGCACCAGGTAGGGGATGACCGAGGTCATGGGACCTCGCACGCGCCTGCTCCTCTGGCCCTCGGGAATCCCCGTCAGGTTCTGGACAGCAGACGGCCAGGCGCGTATGGTCGAACTGCGAAGTGAAGGGTCGCCGAGCCAGGCTTCGAACCATTGCTGGAGACATGCGCGTGGCAAAGCTGTGCCAGGACCCGTTCCTGGTAGGAGAAGGGCGAGAAGTGTGGTGAGACACCCCCCCTCTTACTGGAGCCCGCCGCGGCGCCCAGGCGACGCCTGCGGGCCAACATGACTGAACCGAAACATCCATGAACCTGATGCCCATAAGCTGCAGCAGCCTTGATGATCCTAGGCGGAGTCCAAAACCAAAAAGCTGCAGCAGCCTGCGGACCAGCACCTTGCATCTGCGCCGTGGCTTGCCATCGCCTCGCCATGTGGGCGAAGCGGCGCAGGCGAGCGTGCGACTGGCCTGCTCTGGCCACTCGCTTCCTCGCGGTGTCCCTGGCCAGCCTGCGCCCGCTGCCGACGTCAAGTGGAGGAGGATGAGGAGGAGGAGGAAGAGAAAGAGGAGAAGGAATAAGAGAAAGAGGAAGAGGAGGAGGAATAATAGGAATAGGAGGAGGAGGTGGAGGAGGATGAGGAGGAGGAGGAGGAGGAGGCGGGGGTGGAGGAGGAA
>CAUYUJ010001628.1:69228-71728 GCA_963575745.1 Prorocentrum cordatum
ACTTTCAGATGGAGCCTGACAAGTTGATGTCGTGGGCCGCCGCATTCGGGGGCGTGGTGTCCGCGACAGCGGATCCAACTTGTGTGCGGGCAGCGCCAGGCTCCACGATTGATTTCTTCGTGATAAGTGCGAACTTAGCGATCAGAACCACCCCAGCCGTTGTGCTCGAGGATGTGTGTCTCGCTCCCCACAAACCGGTTTCGGTCGGCATTCGAGGGGCTGATGTCAAACTGTGGTGCAGAGTCGCGCGCCAGCCCAAGAGGATGCCAGTGGTTGCCAAGACAGGATGCGCGCGGTTCCCCAGGAGATGGGCGCGTTTTCGACAGCAGGCAGCCCAAGCCCGAGATGAAGAGGACCTCAGTGTCAGATGGGATGAGTTTCTTACGAAAGTTGAGCGTGAGCTGCTGGACCGACATGATATTGTAGGGCCACAACGCTCTTTCTACGAGGGTTACGCTGGCAA
Source organism: Prorocentrum cordatum (assembly GCA_963575745.1). Taxonomy (NCBI): domain Eukaryota; class Dinophyceae; order Prorocentrales; family Prorocentraceae; genus Prorocentrum; species Prorocentrum cordatum. The sequence continues at coordinate 69,692 of CAUYUJ010001628.1, forward strand.
GCACGAGGTGATCTGGAAGGAGCTCAGTTTCGTGCCGAAGAAGCGTGCGGTCCAGCTGCAGCCTGTGCAGGCTGCGTGGGCCACGGCGGCCAGGTGGGCCCGCCACCTGCGATCGGTCAGCCAGGCCCTGCACACGTTCGCGCCGAGGCTAGAGGTGGATGACGGCGACCAGGCAAGGCGTTTCCGACGTATAGCCAAGGTGCTGGTGGATGCCGACAGGTTCTGCGACCGTATCGCCAAGGTGGAGTGGGTGCACAAGGAGCTGGACCACCACAGTAGTGCCCTTTTTAAGGCTGGGCTGTCGGCCCTAGCCGACCCTTTCTTTCAGGATTTATGTGACCGCATCCTGGAGCGAGCGTCGCTCCAGGAGTCGGCCCACCTCGCCAGCAAGTCAGAGGACTGGCAACGATGGGTGCGAGAAAGTTTCTCAGGAGGAGCCCGCCAGGCCCACAGGTACGCTAGAGCTCGTGCTGTCCAGGAGGTCATTGGAGCCACCCAGAGAGCCCAGCCCTTTGAGCTTTCGGATGAGGTGGTTTCGGACTGGGGGCTTATTTGGGCCACTCACGGGTGCACCAGACCTGAGATCCCTGGGGACGCCGAGTCTTGGGAAGAGCTCCCTGAACTTTCGGTGGCTGACTTGAGAGCTGTCATTTTGAAGTTCCCTGTGACCACGGCCGTGGGGTGTTGTAAAATACATCCTCGCTCGCTTCAGTACCTTTCAGACCAGGCCCTTGAGGCCTTTGCATCTCTGCTGCATCAATGCGAGCGTCGTCTCTGCTGGCCAAAAGACAGAATTGTGAGCAGGCTCTTCCGGCTTGCCAAGCCAGACGGGGGGCATCGTTTAATTGCGCTCCTAGACTCTTTCATCAGAGTGTGGGCACGAGCCCGCAGGCCTATCAGCGAGGCCTGGGAGCGTGCCAATAGGACGGAGGAGTTTTGGGGTAGCGGGAAGGGGAGGAGTGCGAGCGATTCTGCCTTCGATTTGAACCTTTCCGCCGAAGTGGCCAAAGCAAAGGGCCTGCACTGGATCAGCGTGCTCCTAGACATGGCCAAGTGCTATGAAATGATCAAGCTTTCGGCTCTCTTTGACGTGTATCGGAGGGTGGGATTCCCCCTCCGATTAGGTTGGATGCTGATTCAAAGCTATGTGGCACCCCGTAGAATTGACGCATACGGGAGTTTGAGCGAGAGTTACGTTTCTTTTCAAGGCATTTTGGCAGGCTGTGCGCACGCCTGTGCCAACATGCTTGCAGTGCTGCTGGACCCTGTCAAAAAGATTGTCGCTAGGTATCCGTCTATTAAGCCGAGGGCCCTCATGGATGATATATCCCTTCAATGGTGTGGTGAGACCGCCAAAGGAGGAGAGTTAGTCTTTGCTGCTACGCGGGAGCTGTGCCACCTCCTAGCCCCGATTGGTCTCCTTCTTCAGCCAAACAAGTCTGGGTTCCTCGCGAGCACGACAGCGGCAGAACAAGAGGTTCGTTTGTCGGCTCGCATGATAGGGTTTCACAGCAAGGCGCATCTTCGCAACTTGGGCCATGATTTGTACGGTAGGCGTGTAATTCGCAAAGTGGAAAAAGCCAGAGTCGCCAAGCTCCAGGGGCGTAGGGCCAAACTTCGGGTCCTGAAAAAAGCCGCGGGGCCTAAGGTGGCCATGCTCTGGCGGACTGGGCTCATGCCCTGTGGGGCCCACGGTGCGGCGGTCTCTGGGGTCTCGGATCAGGTTCTCAGAAGCCTGCGTGCAGTGGCGGCCGAGCTTGCAGGAGCTAGAGGCCGCATGCACGTCACGGCGTTTCTCAGTACGCACCGTGACGAGAACTATGACCCACTAGTCGATGCCACTGTGCCTCTTGTTTTTCGTTACTGCTGTTGGGTCTGGGACCGTCGTGCTAGTGATGTAGATCTTTGGCATGCGTGGAATGCGGCGGCCTCACGGCTAGCCAACAGACCGCTCTGGAGGGACGTTCGAGGGCCCGTGGGAGCCGTCTTTTTGAGCCTTTTGCGTGTGGGATGGGCCCTAGTGGGACCGACCCATAT
>CAUYUJ010001628.1:76728-98816 GCA_963575745.1 Prorocentrum cordatum
ACGGGTTCGTCTCGTCACGACCGACCAGGGTGGGGGTTGCATCAAGTGCGAACGTGGCATTGCAGAAAAAGACAGACAAGGTTGGCAGCACCTACACCTGCACTGCGAAGTTCACATCACCAGCTTGGTGCACAAGAACTCGTTCAAGCTTGTCACAGAGAATGTTACTGGGATGGTGAGGTGCGCGCTGTCACTCAAGCTGGCGGGACACATGGGTTCATTTCGACAAGTTCTTCGCGAGGTCATCGGGAGCATGATTCTGTTCAAAGTTGGAGCTCCTCCGCCAGAGGCAGTTTTCTACAGGAGGATGGCGCTCAGGGTGTTGAGCTCATCGGGCTCGCTCGTCATCCAGAAGTTCGTTGCCTTGAACAAGTTTCCGAATGGCGATTGGAGGAATCGATCCAACGTGGAGGTGTATGGACCAGCGTTTCCTGACGGTGTCGACCTCGACGCGTACAAGGCGAAGTACAAGACATCAGTGACCGAAGGTTTGTTGTTCGTATTCGCGTCCTCTGCTTTTAAGCTGTACCCGCGGGACAAGTGGACGGGTGCAGACGCGTGCATCGATCAATTCTTGTCACAGGAGCTATGTCACGGGCTTCTGACTAAGGCGTACCCCATCTGGGCGAAGAGCATGGGCGCGAAGGCTTCTAGCAATGCATCGGCGGCGATGCGCGCCGCCCCGCACGCCGAAGTACCGCTGCTCATGCTGCCCTCTGGCGATGGTGGAGACGGCGACGGCGAAGCTGGCGAGGGCGAAGGTGACCCTGCAACCGTCGGGGATGACAGTGGGGGTGCCGACGGAGATCGACGCGACGAGGACTTGCGCCAGCAGCCAGTGTGCCAGTTCAGGGCAGAGGAAAACGCGAAGGACAGGCAAGTCGGCATCAATTGGGTCTTGAGCAAGCCGATGACACCGCTTATCATCATGAGGTTGACGATGGTTCCACTATCCGACATCATGGGCCGCCTTCTGGACCTGGGGAGTCCAAAATGGGAAAGGGAGCAGCGGGTTCGCGAGTTGGCCTCTGCATCGAATGCTGGACCTCTGGCTGGGAACATTACTACTGGCAGGGACTATCCAATTGTGGTCGCCGCCGAGGGGACGATAGAGGACAAGTTTTTCGAGAAGCTAGAAACGCTACTCACCCAACCTGCCATGTGGTCACTCGTTTTGGAGGAGGAGTGCACGGAGCAGACGAATGCGTTAGCGTTCAAGATGTTATCTCGCGCTGGGTGCTTGGTGGCAGAGCTCGTGCGGGAATTGCATCAGAAGTACCCCTACCGTTTGTTCTTGGTACTGCACCACCCGCACATGGCCGCGACGATCGAGTCGGAGAGCGAGTGCGTCCTCGGCAAGTTCACGAAGCAGTTCCTGCAAGACAACCCCGACCTCAGCGCAGACGACGCCAGGATGCGCCTGCTGTCGATCGCTGCCATGGCGAAGCTGGATATCTCCCACATCGAAGCCCTCCACGCCAGCATTCGGCGCCTCGTGGTCGCTGCGAGCCACCAGACCCACACCATAGAGATCGCTGCCGCCTCGGCGGAGTGGGTTGCCTCCCGCTGCAGGTCGCGGGCGAAAAACTCTGCAGGCCTTACTCGGACGACCTTCGTGGACGCAGACAGCGCAGAGCCAGCGGAGGACGATGAGCCTCGCAAGCCTCGGGGGGGCGGCGGCGCCTGGAGAGCTTTCGTTGCCATGAGCGAGCCTGGGGTTTTCAAGGATTTCGCGCAGCTGGCGGTGCAATACCGACAACCCGACGCCGACCAGAAGGAGAAGTACATCACGGCTGGACGCGCTGCGACGGCCGCGCACCGAGAGCATCCAGATGTCAGCTCATTCGGGAACAACTCGAAGCAAGAGGCACGACTGATTGCCGCAGAGCGTCGGGCCCAACTCACACTTCAATTGGGCAGCCTTGCGAGTAGCGAGGGCCCGTCGATGGAGGTTGTTGCAGCGAACCAGATCGTCGCCACGCAGGTTGACAACGCATCTGCGCTGGCTGCTGCTAGATCCGCAACGTACAACATTGGCAGGATGAAGGCCAAGGACTGCAGGGATAAGGTCTTCAAGTTGAAGGCCTTCGCGGTGGACGAGGCAGCTCTTCGACTCGCTGTCGGCGACGTCCCTCCTCTCGCAGCTGTCGCTGAAGATCTTCAGCGCCTACCTGAGCGAGCGTGCTCCGACCTGGAGTTCGTCCCCGACATCGGCTCGACGGCTGCGAAGGCCACCTACGCGTCGCAGACGACGCGAAGTTCGGGAGGCACCTCGAATACGGCAGCTCTGACGGCGAGTTGGTACCGTCGTCACAACATCGTGTGCCATGACGATTGCGAGAGGATTGCAGACCAGCCGAAGGACTTCAACAAGCAGATGCGTTGCTGGAAGTTCGGGCGGTGTATTTGCAACGGCGAGGGCAAGAAGCTCTACTCTATTCGCAATGCACTGCTACGCGTGATGAAGAAGGCTTTTCCGCGCAAGTCGACACAGTTTCCTTTACTGGTGAATGGGAGTATCTTCGCGGCGATCTTTCCGCCTCTACCTGCCGATCTAGTCGAGCTCGGCGCGGAGCGAGATTGGTTGGAAACCGATGAGTTGCTCGTGGTCCACGTGGGCGTCCTGTACCTGAAGCCCTACAGGCCGACGTACCACAAGATGCGCCTGGAGCGGGTTCGCGATGACGGCATTTGGGACTTGCAGGCTTGAGGGAAGGGTGCTTAAAGCGCAAGCTTGAGCCTCGGATGAGGTCGACGAGGGCAAGGAGGGGGATGAGGGGCGGGACAAGGGATGAACGGCGGGGGGAGATGGCGGAGGTCGTTGAGGTGGCGAGGGGAAATGGAGGAAGGGGGAGAAGGGGTGAGCGTGGAGGGGGCGGGGAGCATGGTTTGTGGAAGGGGAGGGCGAGATGGGACGAGGACACGGCGGGGGAGAATAGCTGGGGTGGGGAGGGGCGATGCCTTGCCAGTCCCTTTCGAGCTACCCCCTGCCCGTCCCCTTTGAGCTACCCCCGCTACCCCTGCCCATCCTGGGGGATGCCTTTACAGTTTCTGGGGTGCGCGGTACGTGGGCCACCCCATCCATTGTTGTTCAGGGTCTCTCTGTGCCCATGCGACGTCTTCGGTTTTGCGTGGGGGGGCATGCTGTTGTAACTAACTGTATGCATGTGTATATATATATGTATGCATGTATGCCTGTATGTATGTACGGCGGCCTACGGCCTATCCCGCCACAGTTAAAGGTTTCCTGAGTGTTCGTCGGGACATCGCGGGATGCCTCTCGGATGCATCTTGGAGGAAGTGTTGAGGCTCATCGGAAGCCATCTGGGGGCTTCAATGGGGTTGCCCTTGCGCTTCTCGGGAGGGGGGTCTTAGACGCCTCTCGGGGCTCAGTGGGGGAAGGGGGCAGGGCCTTTCGGGCGAAGAGCTCGAGTTGTAGGTTTGCGAGTCCCTTCCTGATGTCTTCTTGGGGCTCTCCTGGGCCGCCCTGGGCGCCTCTCGGGCCGTTGCGGGGTCAGTTTGGGCCGTGTCGGCGCTTTCTGAGGGCCCCCTTTGCTGGGCCGTCTCGGGGCGGCCTCGGGGCCCCAGTGGGGTCGTCCTCAAGCATCGAAAACCCGAAGAGGCGGCAACGTGGAACTCCTTGGACGCATTAGGAACATCATTGGTTGTTGTGGTTTAGGCCCTCTGGGGGTCACTTGGAGCGCCCTTGGTGCTGCTTAGGAGCCTCCTGGCCGTATTGGGGCCATCTTGGGCGTCTTGGGGCGCATTTAAGGCATCGCGGGCGCTGCTTTGGCCCCTCAGGGCCCGCTTTGGGGGGGGGTGGGGGCTCCTCGCAAATGCAGACTTACGCGGGGCAGCCCGAGACGCCATGGCCCATTGCCCATTGCCCGTTGCCCATTGCGCATTGCGCATTGCCCATCGCCAATCGCCCATTGCCCATTGCCCATTGCCCATTGCCCATTGCCCACTGCCCACTGCCCACTGCCCATTGCCCATTGCCCATTGCCCATTGCCCATCTCCCATTGCCCATTGCCCATTGCCCATTGCCGATTGCCCATTGCCCATTGCACATTGCCCATTGCCCATTGCCAATTGCCCGTTGCCCATTGCCCATTGCCCATTGCCCATTGCCCATTGTCCATTGTCCATTGCTCATTGCCAATTGCCAATTGCCCATTGCCCAGTGCCCATTGCCCACTGCCAACTGCCCACTGCCCATTGCAAACTGCCCATTGCCCATTGCCCATTGCCCATTGCCCATTGCATTGCACATTGCACATTGCCCATTGCCCATTGCCCATTGCCCATTGCCCATTGCCCATTGCCCATTGCCCATTGCCCATTGCCCATTGCCCATTGCCCATTGCCCATTGCCCAGTGCCCAGTGCCCAGTGCCCAGTGCCCAGTGCCCAGTGCCCAGTGCCCAGTGCCCAGTGCCCAGTGCCCAGTGCCAAGTGTTCAGTGCCCAGTGCCCAGTGCCCAGCGCCCAGTGCCCATTGCCCAGTGCCCATTGCCCATTGCCCATTGCCCATTGCCCAGTGCCCACTGCCCATTGCACACTCCCAATATTGCACACTCCCCATTGCCCATTCCCCATTGCCCATTGCCCATTGCCCATTGCCCATGGCCCCTTGTCCATTGCACACTCCCCATTGCCCATTGCCCATTCCCCATTGCCCATTGCCCATTGCCCACTGCCCGTTGCCCATGGCCCATGGCTCATGGCTCATTGCCCATTGCCCATTGCCCATGGCCCATTGCCCATTGCCCATTGCCCATGGCCCATGGCCCATGGCCCATGGCCTATGGCCCATTGCCCATCGCCCATCGCACATCGCCCATCGCCCATTGCCCATTGCCCATTGCCCATTGCCCATTGCTCATTGCCCCATTGCCCATTGCCCATTGCCCATTGCCCATTGCCCATTGCCCATTGCCCATTGCCCATTGCCCATTGCCCATCGCCCATTGCCCATTGCCCATTGCCATTGCTCAGTGCCCATTGCCCATTGCACATTGCCCATTGCCCATTGCCCATTGCCCATTGCCCATTGCCCATTGCCCATTGCCCACTGCCCATTGCCCATTGCCCATTGCCCATTGCCCATTACCCATTGCACATTGCACATTGCACATTGCACATTGCCCATTGCCCATTGCCCATTGCCCACTGCCCATTGCCCATTGCCCATTGCCCATTGCCCATTGCCCATTGCTCATTGCCCCTTGCCCATTGCCCATTGCCCATTGCCCATTGCCATTGCCCATTGCCCATTGCCCATTGCCCACTGCCCACTGCCCACTGCCCACTGCCCCACTGCCCACTGCCCACTGCCCACTGCCCATTGCCCATTGCCCATTGCACATTGCCCGTTGCCCATTGCACACTGCCCATTGCCCATTGCCCAGTGCCCATTGCCCATTGCCCATTGCCCATAGCCCATTGCCCATTGCCCATTGCCCATTGCCCCCATTGCCCATTGCCCATTGCCCAGTCCCCAGTCCCCAGGACCCAGTACCCAGTGCCCAGTGCCCAGTGCCAGTGCCCAGTGCCCAGTGCCAAGTGCCCAGCGCCCAAGTGCCCAGTGCCCAGTGCCCAGTGCCCAGTGCCCAGTGCCCAGTGCCCAGTGCCCAGTGCCCAGTGCCCAGTGCCCAGCGCCCAGCGCCCAGTGCCCAGTGCCCAGTGCCCATTGCCCATTGCCCATTGCCCATTGCCCATTGCCCATGGCCCATGGCCCCTTGCCCATTGCACACTCCCCATTGCCCATTGCCCATTGCCCATTCCCCATTGCCCATTGCCCATTGCCCATAGTCCATAGCCCATAGCCCATTGCCCATGGCCCATGGCCCATGGCCCATGGCCCATGGCCCATGGCCCATGGCCCATGGCCTATTGCCCATTGCCCATTGCCCATTGCACATCGCCCATCGCCCATCGCCCATTGCCCATTGCCAATTGCCCATTGCCATTGCCCATTGCCCATTGCCCATTGCCCATTGCCCATTGCTTGCCCATTGCCCATTGCTATTGCCATTGCCCATTGCCCATTGCCCATTGCCCATTGCCCATTGCCCATTGCCAATTGCCCATTGCCCATTGCCCATTGCCCATTGCCCATTGCCCATTGCCCGTTGCCCATTGCCCGTTGCCCGTTGCACGTTGCCCGTTGCCCGTTTGCCCATGGCCCATGGCCCATGGCCCATGGCCCATGGCCCATGGCACATTGCCCAGTGCCCAGTGCCCAGTGCCCAGTGCCCAGTGCCTAGTGCCCAGTGCCCAGTGCCAAGTGCCCAGTGCCCAGTGCCCAGTGCCCAGTGCCCAGTGCCCAGTGCCCATTGCCCATTGCCCATTGCCCATTGCCCATTGCCCATTGCCCATTGCCCATTGCGCATTGCCCATTGCCCGTGGCGAGGAAGCTGTGCATTTTTCAGTGGGGCGCATCAATTTCCGAGAGTACGCTCCTGCGGCATGCGGCGGCATTTCCCCCGATGTCGTGAGATCTCGCCCGCAATTAGAAGAATTTGGGCACCGTGCCACCGCGCATTTAATGTAATCGCGTTATTCTGCGTCGACCACCATGCGACCTTTTAGGCAAGCCAGCAAATCAATGCTGCGCGCGCATTCCCCCCCCCGTCCCATCCCCCCTCCACGAATGCCTCGTCTGTGTGCGTACATGTAATTTTACATTCATATATGAGTACACCTATATATATATACATATATATATATATATATACATCTATACATATATATAAAAATATGTATATATCGTATCCGATATAGCGGGGAGGCAGGGTGGACGTCGTGCGAAGGGGTGATTGATGGGCCACGGGTTGGTTTAAACCGGTGCCGCGCGGCGGCTTTTCGCCGGGGGAATTCTTTTGTTTTGGTCGCCCACCAAGGGAAAAAAAACGCGTTTTCCTTTGCGTCGCCCCCCTCCCCGAAGGCTGAGAGCACGTACATGGTCGAGCGCCAGGTCGCGGAGTTTCTGGGGACCGAGAGGACGTATCATTGCCAGTTTCTCCAGCTGCTGGAGCGGGAGCGGCGCGTGGGCGAGTTGGACCCGCAGTGCGTGTCGGCCAAGATGTTGCCAGATGGGCACGAGTTACTCCTGTGGAAGCCCACTCGACGTAGGCCTGCTCCGCCGTTGCTGGACGGCGACGGCGACGACGACCCCAATGAGTCCGAGCCGTCCGAGGGCGCTGGCGAGGATGAGCAGGGCGAGGGTGAAGAGGAGCTTGTCTTGACTTTATTCGGGCGCAAAGACTTCGGGCGGGGCACGCACGGCCACGATGCGACGCGATTTACGGGCAGACCGTAACAACACACTACGAGTAGGCCGCACGAGCGAACCCAGCGACACAACACTAGGACCTAGGAGTCTGACGCGCACAAAGACAACTGAGCGACACACCGCACAGGGTACACGTTATTGGAGGGCGGGGAGAGGGGGCATATAAACGGGCATCGTTTATGGGGCGTGCCAGGGGGGCCCACTACACTACGGCGAATGTCAGCTTCAACGTCTTACCCATCCCATGCCCCCTCCACGCAGCGCATTGCTGCATTGCCCCTGTCTGGTCCCCCCCCCCGCTGCATCGCTAGATCGGCCCTCTTGTCGTCTCCGTGGCTGGCCGCGGCGATGACGGGGGAAGCTCTGACCTCGCGAGACGTTGGGGGTGGGGCGCTCGGGGGCCATGCAGCGATGCGCCGCCATGATTGTCAAGCTTGCGCCCCGTCCTGATGAGGAGGGCTCAGACGACAGCGGACACGGCGAAGGAGGTGATGACGATCAACACGATGAGGACAGCGATGCCCCTCCCCCGCCTCCACCTCCACCTCCAGGGGGGGGCGGCGGCGGCACGGCCCCCGACGGTCGGATCCATATGATTTGCGATGACGGTTCGCAGATTAGGTACTACCCAGCAGAGAAACCCTTCTTCGAATTTGTATGCCATGCGCCTGGGCACGGCAAGTGCGTTCTCACTAGGACGGCGAAGCAGGCAGCAAGGGGGGGTCGCAGAGGTCAAGGGCGGCCTCTGGGGCTCGGTGCGGCGTGGCTCTCGAATAGCGGCCACCCAGATCACGCCTCGCACATGACGTATAGGCCGACTGCAGAGCAGCGTTACATTGCGCGCCAGGGTTTCAGGGCTCGGTACGGCGCCCTTTTCACTGCGCTAGAGGAGAAGGAGCGAGATCGCAGGGACGGCGAAGCGTCCGAGCCTTCCGACATCAATTAGGCAGTGCAAGCCTTGCTTTTCAGGAACTGAACAGCTTGTGTAAGGATGTGTGCACGTTGGCTGGAAGAGAAAACGCAGCGTTTCGTTGAGCTGTGTCGTTCACCAGAAGTGCGCTACGCATCACCAGGGAGACGACGGTGATACTGCTGAGGGCTTGCGGGAGAGAGCGGAGGGGAACAACTTGATGGGAAGAAGGATGATGAGGATGGTGGCACGGATGAGGATAGGAATGATGAAAGGATGAGGGTAGCGATAAATACGAGGATTAGGGCTAGGAGAGAGCAAAGGATGATACGGCTGAGCATGAGGATGAGGACTAGGAGTCACAGGGGTCGTAGTTATGGCCTGAGGTACGCATGAACAGACGGTTTCTCGGTCCATCCCTCAAGATACATGTGATGATATCGACGCGGCCGTGTTTCATATTTCAGCGGTCGCCCAGGGAAGTCAAGCGAATTTGCCCTGCCAGATCGAAACATGTTCGGTCCTGCTTTGGAACCCATGGGTTTAGATGTATTTATGTGTTTGGAACTTGTGCGCGTTGTCTTCGAAGCAACCCCAGCCTTCTGATTAGGGTTCCCCGAGGTTGGCGGCTACGCTGATGGCCTCCGTGCTCTTGGGAACACCTGCCGCTTCGTGCGGGATTCCCGCGTTGACGTTATTGTCCGCAGACGCCTTGACAGTAGGGATCAGGAACCCATGACACCCCCAATCGGCAGTCGATTGAACGTTGCGTTTATCGACGCCCCAACAGTAAACGCACCCGTGACTAAGTGACTAAGTGAGTTGCGCGCGATTGCGATCGAAGCCGAATGGGGTGTCTGCCAGGAGTTTGCTAGACGACTGGAGCCCAGGGCCTGGCATGGACAATTCACGCAGTATTGGCTGCTCACCTTGGGGTTCTACACGCACCCGTGGATATATTGAGGACTTTTGGGGTGCGGCCAGAAGCCTGGGCATGCCCGCCACTGTGCCGTTCCTAATGCGCGCGCCCTTCACTGGGCCTCAGAGGAACCGCCCTCCAGCGGGCCCCAGGGGCGATGCCTTCAGGGTAGTTGGTTGCCACACGCGGCGCGCCAGCGGGTTGCGCATGGACTGCCGTGAGGTCCCGAACCATGCAGTCATGGCCCTCTTGGGTGTCTTGGGAGTCAGGCCTTTCAAATGTGTTTCTGGGTTAGGCGTGGTCGGGTATGCGGAAGGGGGTTGAGCATTTCGGATCACCATGCCCTGACTCTTGCATTCGTTGCACAATTTGCGCTCCGCGCGCCTTTCGGGGAATCGGTGAGAAGGCAGCGGCAGAGGGCGAGATCCGACCTGGCTGCGTTGCCCGCCTGGCCGCGCCGCCAAGCGGCGCGGCCAGGCGGCAAGTCGGACCCCGCGCCTCGCCGACGCGGCCCTCTCTCTCGAGGCCACACCCCGCGCTTCGCGGACCTTCGGCATTCCGACCCCACACCACCAGAACCTCCTGCATTGCATTGCGTTGTCTGGCGTTGCTTGGCTTTGCATTGCTTTGCATTGCCTCGCATAGGCTTGCACTGTGCACAATGCTTGGCGTTGCCTGGCGTTGATCGGCCATGCTAGGCAGATCACTGCAATGCGTGGAGCTATTGGGTTTCACTTGGCGCTGCTTTGCGTTGACTGGCGTTGCACCGCGTTGTCTTGCGTTGTTCGGAATTGCGCGGCATTGTGCCGCATTGGCTTGCAGTGCATGGCGTTGTTGCGCATTGCTCGGCGTTGTCTGGCTTTGCGCTGCGGTGCTCGGCGTTGTCTGGCGTTGTTCGCATTTGTGCGGCATTTGTTTACATCGATGTGGGTGGCTTCGTGCGTTGTGTTTGCGCGGCATTTCTAAAGCCGCGTCTGCGTCGGGCTTCTGGTTGGAGGGCGCGAGCTTTGGACCTCCGCCCTGGAGTTCTATAGTTACTAAGGGCTGCGTCTGGGCGCGCCGCGCGCCCGATCGCGCGCGCCGCGCCGCGCCCCCTCCTGGTCGCGACGCGCCAACCTCCATACCAGTCGAACATGACGAGGATGTCAACGAATTAGAACTGCTACGCTCTGACGCGGCGCTCACTTCGAATCCAACCAACGCCCACTTCATAGCGTGAGGACACGCGGGTTCGCCATCATCAAGATATGGCTTTGTTGTCACATGTCGGGCGCCGTCGGTGGAGTATCGCAGAGAAGCCTTTGATGAAAACTAGCGCCGCCGCGTCGCCGACGCACAAAAGGACGGGGTCGTGGCAGGCGCGAACGACCCCTTACTGAGTAGGCGGGGCGCGCGCGGCAGTAATTACTCCTCGCGTGCACGCGCCCTCCACATTTTCATTGCGCTGGGCGGGGCAATTTCAGCGTCGCGCATGGCATGTCTGAATTTCCAAGTAGGGCGAGCCGAGCTTTTCCACCGAATGGCGCATGCATGTCGAGCTTAGATCCCCTTCGGGGACGATGGCGGTTCTTCGCGAAGGGTCGCGAGGGCTTCGGGTTAGCCGCGCTGGCGGGGGATGTGCGCGCGCTTCTCATGTACGTTCGTTTTTTTTTTTTTTTTTTTTTTTTTTTTTTTTTTTTTTTTTTTTTTTTCTTCTTTCTTTATTTCTTTCTTTGTTTTTTCTTTTTTTTTTTTTCTTTTTTTTTTCCTTCCGAAGTGGGCTTCTCATGGCGACGTGTCCACCACCATGTCAGAATGGGGATTGCGTCGCGAGGGGTTCACTCAGTGGTTCCCCATGGCGAAGCCCGATGGGGGATCTCGGGCGGCGCTTCTCTGCGGATTTCAACGTACCTCGTGCGAGATGTGTCTAGGGCGGCCTTTGTGGTTCTGTATGGTGGTGGCGCGCGCGGGTGACTGGGCGCGGGGGGAGGGGGGGGGGGGTCGAGGCTCGCCCGCAGCGAGCTCTCCACGTGCGTGCGCCGCGCGGATGGGCTGTGACCCGCAGCCTAAGGGGAACGACCATCTGAGTTTAGGGGTGAGTTTCGCACGCGGGTGCGGCCCACCAAAATGATTCCCCTAGTTTGGTCCGCGATGGCTCGCGGGCTCGCCTCTGCATGGCCTGGGGCGGCAGCATCACATTTGCTTATGACGTGCGTGGCGCGACGGCCCGACGCGCGCATCCTTCCAGCGGGCTCCGCGCGGGCGGGACGTGCCCCGCGCCGCGTGCAAGCGCGGGGCAGTTGGCGAGTATGGTTTTGGAACTGCATGGCGACGTGCACCGCAGCTTCTCTTCAGTCGTGGATATTGGCGGCGGTTGAGGTATAGGGGAGTAATGATCACTTCTGCGCGATTTCAAAGCTGCATCGGCGCGCTGTGCGACGAGCGCGAGGTGCGCCCTGTGCGCCAGCGGGGGTTCGGGCGCCGTCGAGCCCAGCCCGATGCGCGCCATCTTTACGCGGGCACGCGCGGGGCGAGAGCACTTGAAGGGCGCGGGCGGCTGGCGCGCTTGGGGCTTGGGTTTGAGGTTCGACGGCCTGGGGCCTGCAGCTTCAGCTCGCTGCGCGCGGGCGTCTGGCGCGCGGCGCATTCCTCGGGCGCGCGGCGACCGCCCGACGAGCGCGCCCGCGCGCGCGGGCCGCTGCACGCGCGGCGCACGCCGCGGCCGACGGCCACCCAGAACACCCGCATCGCAACTACGGCGCATTCGAAGGCTGCCAGAGCGATGGTCGAAACGAGTATACGTCGGCCGAGGGGTGGCCGAAACATACCCATCGCGAGTACGCGTCGACCGCAGGGCGGCCGAAACATACTCATCGCGAGTATGCGTCGGCCGCAGGGCGGCCGAAAAATACACATCGCGAGTATGCGTCGGGCTACGGCAGCCCGACACATACTCGTCGCGACTATTTTTCAGTGACCACGTTTTCGGGGTATCATTTTTTGATTATTTTTTGAGTATGTCGAAAATGGAGTGAATTTCGACGTCGCGAAAAAAGTATGAAATCATTATTTTTTCTTACCAAAATACTTGAAAAATACTTCAAAAATACTTCGCCACGCGAGCTCGAAAATTGAAATACTTAAAAAATACTTCGCCACGCGAGCTCGAAAATCGAAATACTTAAAAAATACTTCGCCACGCGAGCTCGAACATCAAAATACTTGAAAAATACTTCGCCACGCGAGCCCGAAAATCGAAATACTTAAAAAATACTTCGCCACGGGAGCTCGAAAATCAAAATACTTGAAAAATACTTCGCCACGCGAGCTCGAACATCGAGATACTTCAAACATACTTCGCCGCGCGAGCTCGAATACCGAAATACTTACGCATGTTTTGTATTCAGCAGCTAGCGACGGCCTGCCGCGCGGGCGATCCACGCGATTTGCGCGCTCAGTTCGCAGCGCGCGAGGCGACCTAGCAACCTGGCGCACTCGCATGCTCAGAGGCCCGCCGGTAGGGCGATGCACACTAATTATGAGTTCAGCTGCTCGCTTTTCGGACCATCCTGAATACGTTCGGGGCCTATTGGGTACTAGAGCACGGGGCTGACATGCGTCTGAATCTTCGCAATCTACAGGGGGGGGGGGGGGCGTCCACCGTTTTTCTGGTTTCGGAATAATGCTGTATAAATTCTGTATGGTATCCCATGTGCCCTGCGAAGGGTACTGCCGCATCCAGGTCCGCGGCGATGCCCGCTGTTTACATTTGCTCACGCGCGTTGCATTAAAATCTCAACGCGCTGATATGCGGCGAGATGTGCGACGGGCGCGCGCATCGCTCGTCTGCCATGGCGGGGCGCAGCGGCCTTCCCCGAGGTGGGCCGTTGCCGCTCGCGGGTCGATCGGCGGCGCGCCAGCGCGCGCGGGGCGTTTCCAATGGCCCATGGCCCATTGCCCATCGACCATCGCCCATCGCCAATCGCCCATTGCCCATTGCCCATTGCCCATTGCTCATTGCCCATTGCCCATTGCCCATTGCCCATTGCCCATTGCCCATTGCCCATTGCCCATTGCCCATCGCCCATTGCCCATTGCCCATTGCCCATTGCCCATTGCCCATTGCCCATTGCCCATTGCCCATTGCCCATTGCCCATTGCCCATTGCCCATTTCCCATTGCCCATTGCCCATTGCCCACTGCCCACTGCCCATTGCCCATTGCCCATTGCCCATGGCCCATGGCCCATGGCCCATGGCCCATGGCCCATTGCTCCATTGGCCCATTGCCCTTCCCCACGCCCTTGCCCGTTGCCCATTGACCTTGCCCATTTGCCATGGCCCCTGGCCCATGGCCCATGGCCCATGGCCCATGGCCCATGGCCCATGGCCCATGGCCCATGGCCCATTGCCCATTGCCCATTGCCCATTGCCCATTGCCCGTTGCCCATTGCCCATTGCCCATTGCCCATTGCCCATTGCCCATCGCCCATTGCCCACTGTCCATCGCCCATTGCCCACTGCCCACTGCCCACTGCCCACTGCCCACTGCCCACTGCCCATTGCGCACTGCCCACTGCCCACTGCCCACTGCCCATTGCCCATTGCCCATTGCCCATTGCCCATTGCCCATTGCCCATTGCCCATTGCCCATTGCCCATTGCCCAGTCCCCAGTCCCCAGTCCCCAGTCCCCAGTCCCCAGTCCCCAGTCCCCAGTCCCCAGTCCCCAGTCCCCAGTCCCCAGTCCCCAGTGCCCAGTGCCCAGTGCCCAGTGCCCAGTGCCCAGTGCCCAGTGCCCAGTGCCCAGTTTCAGTGCCCAGTGCCCAGTGCCCAGTGCCCATTGCCCAGCGCCCAGCGCCCAGCGCCCAGTGCCCATTGCCCATTGCCCATTGCCCATTGCCCATTGCCCATTGCCCATTGCCCATTGCCCATTGCCCATTGCCCATTGCCCATTGCCCGTTGCCCATAGCCCATAGCCCATAGCCCATAGCCCATAGCCCATAGCCCATAGCCCATAGCCCATAGCCCATAGCCCATGGCCCATGGCCCATGGCCCATGGCCCATGGCCCATGGCCCATGGCCCATGGCCCATGGCCCATGGCCCATGGCCCATTGCCCATCGCCCATCGCCCATCGCCCATCGCCCATTGCCCATTGCCCATTGCCCACTGCCCACTGCCCACTGCTCATTGCCCATTGCCCATTGCCCATTGCCCATTGCCCATTGCCCATTGCCCATTGCTCATTGCCCATTGCCCATTACCCATTGCCCATGGCCCATGGCCCATGGCCCATGGCCCATGGCCCATGGCCCATGGCCCATGGCCCATGGCCCATGGCCCATGGCCCATGGCCCATTTGCCCCATTGCCCTTGCCATTGCGCTATTGCCCCTGCCCCCTGCACCCCTGCCCCCTGCCCCCTGCCCACTGCCATTGCCCATTGCACATTGCACATTGGCCCTTGCCCATTGCCCATTGCCATGGTGCCCATTGCCCATTGCCCATTGCCCATGTGCCCATTGCCCATTGCCCATTTGCCATTGACCCTTGCCCATTTGCCCATTGCCCATTGCCCATTGCCCATTGCACCTTGCCCATTGCCCATTGCCCATTGCCCATTGCCCATTGCCCATTGCCCAGTGCCCAGTGCCCAGTGCCCAGTGCCCAGTGCCCAGAGCCCAGTGCCCAGTGCCCAGTGCCCAGTGCCCAGTGCCCAGTGCCCAGTGCACGTTGCCCAGTGCCCAGTGCCCAGTGCCCAGTGCCCAGTGCCCAGTGTTCAGTGCCCAGTGCCCAGTGCCCATTGCCCATTGCCCATTGCCCATTGCCCTTTGCACACTGCCCATTGCACACTCCCCATTGCCCATTGCCCATTGCCCATTGCCCATTAATTGCCCATTGCCCGTTGCCCATTGCCCATTGCCCATTGCCCATGGCCCATGGCTCATGGCCCATGGCCCATGGCCCATGGCCCATGGCCCATGGCCCATGGCCCATGGCCCATGGCCCTGCCCATTGCCCTTGCCATTGTTGTTCGCCATCGCCCATTGCCCATCTCCCATTGCCCATTCCCATTGCTCACTTGCCCATTTGCCCAATTGCCCATTGCCATGCCCATTGCCCATTGCCCATTGCCCATTGCCCATTGCCCATTGCCCATTGCCCATCGCCCATTGCCCATTGCCCATTGCCCATTGCCCATTGCCCATTGCCCATTGCCCGTTGCCCATTGCCCATTGCCCATTGCCCATTGCCCATTGCCCATTGCCCATTGCCCATTGCCCATTGCACATTGCCCATTGCCCATTGCCCATTGCCCATTGCCCATTGCCCATTAATTTGGGCCTGTGGTTTCCTGTAGTAAATTGGAATGAAGTGTCTGGCGGAAGCCGCTATTACGGTAGGCCCCAGAAGTTATGCGGGGGCGCCCTCCCCGCGGGCGCCAGAAGGCCCGCGGCGAGTGGGACTCGGGAGTGGGGGGGTGGGGGGAGGCGGAGTCGGGAGGAGGAGGAGGAGGAGGGAGGGTAGGCTTTTGCTTTACCGCAGCCGCGGGGCCCGTGGGTTCAGACCTGCCCGCCGTGGCTTTCCCTTATGAACGCGCCAACGTTCGAGCCGCCGCCAAATCTTATCCGTCGCCCCCGCGGTCCCGATGGCGCCGCTCCTCGTATGCAGCGCCCTCCTGTTGTGCAAATCACTGTTGATTTTTTCTCAGCAGCCTCCGCCGCCCTCGTGCCCGCACCCCAATGTGGCGCGGGGGCCGCGCCCGCCATCAGGTCCCCCGCCCAGAGCCCCAGGCGCGGCTCCCGACCCCGCAAATCCTCCGGCCACCGGAGCGACCGAGGCAGCCGCTGAGGCCGCAGATGGGCGCCCTGAGGCGGTGGACGAACCTATTGCAAAGCGCCCGCGCCTTGCAGGGGAGGAGCTCACTGTGGGTTTTTGGGGCCCGCCCAACCACGCTCCATCCCACGCCAGCAGCGGAGACAACAGCATGGAGTGGTACGAAGAGGTGCGGCCTTTCCACCTCGAGTGGGAGCGGTTGGCCTTGGAAACGCTCGCGATGTGTGAACGCGCGCGACGAGCTTGGCGCGAACTTGGCCAGGCAATGGCTGCCGCGGGCTACGAGGATGCCTGGAAGCAGAGCTCCCAGTATTACCGCGAGTACTGGCAATGGCACTTGGAACAGGCGGGGGCGGCCCTGCACCATGTAGCCCGTTAGCGGCCCGCGCGCCGAGCATGAGCCCATGAGCTCTGCTCGGCGCGTGGGCCTTCTCAAAAGTTAGCGCCTTCCACTCTTTGTGGAGCAGCGCATCGTCGACGAGTTCGGCGAAGTTTGGATCAACGCCCCCGTCCAGGGAGGCGGCGGCGAGCAGGGCCCCGTGGAGGGTAGCTAACGAGGACCCTCGAGCCCTGCGAATGGTGCCCACGGAGGGGGTGGACGGAGGAGGAGGAGGAGGGCGGAAGAGGAGAAGGAGGAGGAGAAGGGATAATGTTAACTTGGCTGCGGCATTCTCGACGCCCCGCGCACCCCCGCCAGCCCCCCCTGGAAGGGTGCTCAGCCGAGTTGCTTTCATCGGGGTAGGGTGTGAGAGTCATTGTAAGAGTACGCGTAGGAGTAAGAGTAGGAGTAGGAGTAGGAGTAGGAGTAAGAATAAGAGTAAGAGTAAGAGTAAGAGTAAGCAGCGTAGTATGCGTGATATTAAGAGTCGTAGCAGAGCATGAATAAGACTTAGATTTAGATGGTTTTCAGACACGCTGGAAGCATGTTGGAGCCATCATGCACGCATCTTGGGGCCATCCTGAAACGCGTTGTCGGCACTCTATCGGAGGCGCACTGGGGGGAAGCATTCGAACCTCCTTGGGCCCTTCGGGTCTTCTGGAGCCCTCGTGAGGCTATCTTAGAGGACCTTGCTCGGGCGGGGAGGGGGTCAGTTAGCTGTGTCCCCCATCCACGCACTGGGCCTTTACAACAACCGCTTGAGGTAGTCGTGGTGCGCCGTTCAGGCGCTCTTGGAGCCATCTTGGCGCTCCCTGGGGTGTATATTTGGGCATCGCTTGCCCCCCCCGCCCACGCAGCCCCTCCTGATTCCACCGTTCCTCCTCGTCCTCCCCTTCCTCAGCATTGTCGTCATCATAACCACCCTCACCCTTATCACCGTTATCATCGTCATCTCAGTCCCCATCGCCATCATCTTCATAATCGCCTTCATAGCCTCCATCAGCATCGACCTCGCCATTATCATCACCACCGTCACCTTCATACTCGTCATATCCGTCATCATCCCAATTGTCATTATAATCGCCATCGTCACTGTCATCTTCACTATTGCCACCACCATCGCCACCGTCACCACCCCCCACCCCTCCATCCTGCCACCTCTTCCCCCCCTCTCCCCCTGTCCTCTGCGCCCCCCCCTCGCCGTCCTTTTCTCGCGTCCTCTGCTTCCTCAACCCTCCTTATCCTACTCCGTCCTCGTCCGCTCTGCGTCTTCATCTGTCTTCCTCCCTTTCTTATCCTCCTCTGCATGCCCCCCCCCCTCCTACCCCTCCTTCCCCCCTCCCATACCTTCCCCCTCCTTCTCCCCATCCTCCCCCCTCATCCTCTTGACGCCAACTTGTATATGCTGCAATTGTGGGTCGAGCGGCTACTTGTAGTTAGGTTTGTTCCCCAGCTTTGAGTTGCAATCGTGTCAGCCCCTCCCCCGCCCGACCAAATGTCCAAGCGCGACGGCAGCCATTCAGCCCCCAAGGGAAAGGCAAAGCGGCAGAAGCAGGTTATCATCTGCGTAGGCTGCGATTGCAACAGCGAGGACGCTTCAACCCAACCCCCTCACGGGCGCCCCTAAACATCTTCAGCCGCATTGGAGGATTGGTAGGGGAGGGTGTACTCGGAAATGAGGATAGGGAGGAGGAGGAGTGATAAGGGTGACTGTGAGCACGGGTAAAAACTGTGGCGGGGTAAAGAGGATATATGGTAGGAGGAGGATAGGCAGAAGAAACAACCTGAGAGGTGGAGGCGGAGGGCGATAAGGGGAGGGTGGGGGGCCACGACAAGGGACGAGTAGGAAGTAGACGCGGCCGAGGGGGGGGGGAGGAGGAGTCACGCGTTTGTTTTGCGTTCCTTTCCCAGGAGCACGAATGGTCACCCACGGACGCCGAAGATCAGGCATCGGCCCAGCTCCTGTGCGGGAAATGCTACAAGAAGGCAGATACGCACTTGTCCAGCTGCATGTCGATGTCGCAGGTTGTCACTATGCTGCAGAATGATGATGACTTCAAGCGTGGCTTCAAAGAGTCCGATGAAGAGGCGAAGCTCAACCCAGCCGAGCGAAGCTTTGCACCCGAGGATGTGAGCGACACGCACTTCTTCGAGATGGTGGATTACCGCGAGTTCTTGAAGTTGAATGAAGGCGAGGTCAAATCTCTGTGTAAGGCGACGCCGAAGAAACTGAAGCTCCACGAGATCGAGGGCACGAACGAGGTTGGCGATCAGGAGACGCAGTACCTGATGATCGACGACATCGGCGGCCCCAGGACCGCTCAGTACCGACGCACGCGCATCAGCGTTGGCAGGATGGTTTCGAGGCGCCTCGGGATGCTCTTCCACGAGGACCACGCGATAAGTAAACATGGTGAGCTACTGCATGATCATGCGGTTCGAGGGATGGTCGACGATGTGAAGATACCTCCGTCTGGGAAGAAGAGAAATCCAGAGCAGGGTATGGATTGGCTCCAGCGGGTGCCCAAGCTGTCCAAGGCGCCAGCTTTCAAGGATGAGGCCCCCGCCGACGACGCTGACATGGATGCCGAGGACGAGGCTGACGGCCCTGCCGCATCGGATCGGCGGCCAGGCCGAGGCGGCTTTCATGGCGGCTCTGCGAGGGCCGCGGCTTCGGGCAGGGGCGAGCTCCGCTCGCGGAAGGCTTCGCCAGGGTCTGCCGCGAAGGGCACCAGCTACAACAACTCCCCGATGCCGTCGCCGTCCCCGACGCCAGGTGTGCGACGGCCTGGCTTGTCCATTTCCCAAGGCGGCGTCGGCTCGTCAGTCGCGGGCTCCACCGCGGACCCAGCTGTCCAGGCGATCTCAGACGACGACGGCGAGAAGGGCGAGGGTGCCTTGGCAGACGCCGACGCGGCCTCCAACGGCGACAGTGGCGATGGCGAGAAAGGCAGCGGCGATGACGGGCCAGGTCTGGGCGACGACGGCCGTACCACTGCTACCTCTTTCGACGCGTGCCCCAAGGACACAAAAGGCAAAGCTATGTACTGGAAGGAAATGAACGACCTCACAGCGTGGCTGGAGGACAAGCCTCTGGGGAAGGAGTACAACCAGGCCAAGAGGCTCCTGCGGAAGATCAGCAACAAGAAGGAGTTTGAGCACGAGCACAAGATGCTCAATCGGCACATGCAGCTGGTGGATGATGCGAAGTACGTCAGCGTTGCCAACATCAGCGAGGCGAGCGAAGATAAAATGACAAAGGTCTTTGAAAGGCTGAAGGGCGCCAGGGCCGTCTTCCCGAACAAACTGCAAATGGTTGTGCTCGAGAGGCGTCTCACCAGGAAGCTCAGTGGCGCGATCGAGCGCATGTCAACTGATGATGCGAAGCAAATCTACGACCTTGTCAAGCCGTACGGCCATGCCGAAACGACGGAGTTCGACCCCTTGGATCCGACGGTGTCCTCGCTTTCCTCTTGCAGCCGCCTTGCTTTCTTCAAAGACTTCTTCGTGAAGGGCATCGTCACCCCTCTTCTCGACAACGATGGTTCCAATCAGCAGCGCCTGAAGGTAATGGTAAACTACGTCAGTATCACCATCAAGCTCGACCTGAGGAGCTCCGCTATTCCAGAGAGGTACAGCAATGACTTCTTCGCGCTGCTTACGGCCCTGAAGGTGATGCATTGCGCGCTCCACCGTGAGGGCATCGAGATCTTGTCGAGCTTCGTCGGCGAGTCCATCGCGGAGCTCGACGAAATGGCAGCTTCCAAGGCTAACTCGGATGACATTGCACAGGTCCTCCATGCATCAATCTACGATTCGGCATTCTATTCCTCGGAGCTGGAGGACTTCAAGCGCTACCAGAAGACAGCATCCAAGTACCTCGAGGACGCCAGCGAAACCATCACCAGCTTGGCGGATATTGCATCGCGCCCTGGCGACGTGCTGCTCGCGAGCTTTGGCGAGGTAAAGCCCGTCCTCCTACACGCGTTCCAAGAGTTTCCGAAGTGGAACGTGTCGTTCCGACCTGGCTACATGACGCCCGTCGCGCAGCTGATGACGAATACTACTTTGCAGCTCTTCTGTGATTACGAGCAGTCCAGGTCCCACCCCTCGAAGACGTGCGCGTCGGCCAGTACGGACGACATTAAGCAGCTCGTTGAGCAGGCGGCTGCATGCTTCCCTTTGGACGATGACCTGCAGACCAAGCTTGCCCAACTCCACTCCTGGGGGCAGACGCAGATTTTCGGTCAGAAGCTCAGCGCCTTGGACAACGCGCTGAGCTCTATCAAAGCTTCGGACGACGTCACTTCTGAGCAGTGCGCGGCCTTGAAAGTGGCGTGCGAGAACTTCAGTGGCATGGAGCCTACTCCGCTGGTGCGCGAGGCGGCCGAACTGGTGTACATGAGCATCGCCGCCAGCGTGACGGGCCATCTGCTGCAGGATGACCCCAATGAGGCACAGCAGCGCTTCATCAATGAGGGATGCTGGCGATGACGCCGTTGCAGCCTGTCGTCATCCGCCATGGGGCCCCCCACAAGAACATTCACGATGCGACCTACAACATCATCAGGTACTACCAGAGCGCTCAGGCCAAAGCAGGCGCGGTGATGAAGCTCGGCTCTGACGACGTGGAGCGCTCGCAGCACGCTGACGCAGAGCAGTGTTGCAAGGACATCTTCGGCGCCATCGACGGGTACGACAAGTTTTGGGACCAGTACAAGGGCTTCAACCCCAACAAGATCCCCGAGCAGTTCAATCTGATGGCGATCAAGGTTGAGGGCTGGAAGAAGACGGCGAAGGTGCTGAGCGGGCTGGTGGTAGATGACTGCAAGTTGAATACGAACAAGACCATCGACGCCGTTCAAGAGTGTGCTGGCGGCGCCCTGGAGGGCAAGAGCTGGACAGATGGGCTCCAGGCGTCGGCGAAGATCGATGCGGTCCTCAAGCACTTCAGCAGCACGCTGTGCTCGTTCGACATGAAGGCGGGCAAGGCGAAGGTGCAGGCGATGGAGAAGGCCCTGCCCAGCCTCAGCGTTCGACCAACCCTCCCTCCACCGCCGTCGTCGTCGCCCTCGGCCTTTGCCGTCGTCGTCGACGTCGTGGTCATCGTCGTCGTCGTGGTCGTCGTCGTCGTCGCCGCCGCCGTCGTCGTCGTCGCGCTGATGCGCTATCGCGTGGCATTCGAGGCCGTGGGCGCGTACAAGGCCTTGTGCGGCTCGTTCGGCCTCGACCCGAACGCTGCGGTGCTGAGCGAGTCCGAGTCGTGCGCGGCGCTGTGGCACGTCACGACGGCGGAGAAGGCGTGCTGCCTGGCCTTGACGGCGAAGCCCAAGCTCAGCAGGATGGGGCTGCAGCAGGCCGTGGCCGCAGAGGAGAAGAAGGTCAAGAAGTACGGCGGCTTCGACAAGTTCCAGCCCGCGCTGAAGGAGAGGTGCGTCAAGGCGATCAGCTTCGACTAGCACTAGCTGGGAGCCTAGGTCGAGGCTCCTCCGCGCCCTGCCGCCGCGGAGGCGGGTCGCCTCGGGGAACTGGCGCCACCGCGCTGGTGGCTGGAAAAGGAGATGGCCAGGAGTGGCCAACATGTATTGGTTGGAGGAGGGGTGGGAGGGGGGAGGGGAGACATAGGATGAGGCAGTGGATGAGAATGACGAGGAGGATCAGGAATAGCGTGCGAGATAGCAGGGGCGGGCATGGAAGAGCACGCGGTTGGCCCACATCCCCGTCGAATGCGTCTCGGGCCTTTGCTCGGGCCCGCTTCGGGCTCAGAGG
>CAUYUJ010001629.1:0-32500 GCA_963575745.1 Prorocentrum cordatum
CGGCACGCTACATTGGAGACGAGGGCGCTCACGCGCGAAGTTACGCGGGCAGCTTACGCGCCAATGTCGGCGCAGACGACCCCCTTCTCTGGCGTCGCTCACGTGTAGGTGTAGGTGAGTTTGAAGTCGGACATGTCCTCCTACAGGCGGATTCTGGAAGAACAGTGAAAACTAGTCATAAAAAAGGCTCCAGGAATTCAAAGTGGTAGAAGCATCGTGCACGGACTATGTTCTGACTACTTTTGAATACTCCTCTCGAGTACCCCCCTCGTAGAGGGACATGCCCGACTGAAAGCTAGTTCCCTTGATCCAAGAGCCCAAGCACCGACCTCGCCTCAGCCCTGGTTCGTTGTTCGCTTCGTTGTCACTGACCCATCTCCTAAAGATGCGGTCATTGTTTTTGCAATTGTTCAGATCAGCGCGAGAGCGAATCCCTCCTGCCTCCCTCCCCACTCCCCCCCCCATCCTAACTCGACTCCTACCCATATATACCCCTCCCTCCCCCGAAACAAATCTGCGTGCCTTCCACGTCCCTCCTCCTATTTTCCTCCTTCACCTCTATCGTCTTCTTCCCCTTCCTCCTATTCCTCCTCCTCCTCCTCTCTCACGTACCTCCTCCGCCGTCCCCTCCTCTCCTCACTCCTCGTCCATCCTCAACATTCACCTATTCCCCTGAAACATGAGGAAACTTCTCCCGTCGCAACACCCGTGGGGCCCTCAGATGGGCATCAGAATCCACCCCCGCCGTCGAAAGAGAGGGGCCCCCGTTCCCCGCCACTCTCGCCCCGATGGCCGCGCCACCCACACCCCCCCGCCCAGAGGCCCCCAACCCCCTTCTGGCACAGACGACGACGCCGCGCGGCCCCCTGCGCCAGCTGCGTCGACAAGGAGCTTCCTGGAGTTCCCCTTGTCACCCCCCATCCTGAGGAGGAGGAGAGGATGAGGAGGAGAAGAGGAGGAGGTTTATGATGCTCCTACATACTTTGGCCTGGGCCACCAGGAAGAGTTTCGAGCACCAAGCCAGAACCGAAACTCGAAGGGTTTTCACTTGTCGGGCCCTGGGAGACACTCGTTCAACACCGTTTCGACACCAACTCGACAGTGCTTTGACACTTTTCTGGGGGCTCGAAATTATGTCTGGGTCGTGGCCCTTAAGTACGATGGGAGCAACATAAGAGGAGGTTCCTCTATCCAATCGCCTATCCAATCGCCTCCCAGATCCCTATGCACGGATCCCTGGTTCCCTGGATCCCTGGAAGACAGCCCCTGGATCCCTGAAGTGAAACCATTGGATCTCTGTATCCAAATAATCTATCCCCGGGATCCCTACAGATTCTCACTTTTAGGTGGTCCGTGCTATCCAGCCCAACGGGGCAGCTCAAGAGCAACACAAGAGGAGGTTCCCCTTGCCCCCCCCCCCAACCTGAGGCGCAATGACTCCAGAGCCCATCGAGTCATGAAGAAATCACGACGGGAAACTCTTCGCTATCTTCGGCCTCTCCGGAGGCCCTCACCGGGCCTCAAGACCGTCAAAAAGCGACTCGGGACGAGAAGCTAATCCCGGGGAAGGGGTGAAGACAGCTGGGGGTCGACGTCATGACAACAATCGTGACGTCGGAGGTCTGGGCCGGGGGTGGGGACTGCCTTAGGGGAGGGAACAACATCGACGTGGAAGCGGCGATGCATCGCCGATAGATCCGCGATAGGCCCCCGATCGCAAATCCGCCCGTTCCTGGGCGAGGTGGGGCTATCAGAGAATCAGAACCCTGTCGGTGATCAATGGGCGATTGATTGGGGGTCGATGCATTTCCCCCATATGCCTATCCAACCCTACCGTTGCCCCAGACATAAGAGGCCTCCTGGATGGGGTCCGAGTAGATGGGGTCGGAAGATCGCGCTACATCGACCATTGGTATGGAGAAACTCGGGCTCCGCATCGAACCGCATCGCTGATGCATCGGCGATGCGGCGAGATCCTTCCTATCGACTCGGACCTCATCTAGGAGGCCTGGAGTGCACGGTTTCGCCCTGGGCCGTAGGCGACCCGAGGACGAGGAGGAGAAGACGAAACAGGATGAGGAGGAAGAAGGAGGAGGAGGGAGGAGGGAGCAGGAGCAGGAGGAGGAGGCGGAGGAGGAGGAGGAGAGGGTAGCAGGAGGAGAGGAGGAGGATGAGGGGTGGAGGAGGCCGAGGAATAGGAGGAAGGAGGAGGAGGAGGAGGAGGAGGAGGAGGAGCGAAGATAGGAGGAGCGAGGAGGAGGAGGAGGATGGGAAGGAGAGGAGGAGGAGGAGCGAGGGAGGAGGAGGAGGAGGAGGAGAGGAAGAGGAGGAGGAGGAGGAGGAGGAGGAGGAACAAGGAGGAGGAGGAGGAGGGAGGATGAGGAGGGAGGAGGAGGGAGGGAGGAGGGGTCGCCTAAGCCCTCCAGGGAGACCCTCCCGCCCGAAGGCATCCTCGCGGCCGGGTCCACCTTCCTGCACTCCAGCCCGAACTTCGAGAGGCAGGCCTCCTGCGCCTCGGGCCTCAGCGCCTCGAACCGGTGCACGAAGAGGCGCTGCTCCTGCATCACCTATAGGACGAAGCCAGGACGAGGACAGCATCGGGCGAGGATAAATCGAGAATCTCTGAGATCCCCAGAGATCCAACGCATTGAAATAATCAAAACGGAAATTGTTCGCAATGTTTGGCCTGTAGGGGCCCTCGCCGGGCCCCGGGACCGTCAAAAAACGACTCTAGATGAAAAACCGGTCCTGGGGAATGGGTCGAGACATCCGGAGACCCCGCATTGAACAAAATCACGACATCAGATCTCTGGGAACATGGATTAGCGATCCATGGATTTCGCGCGCGGTCACCAAATCCATGGATCGGGGGAGGTGCCTTCCCCAAAATGAGGCCGGTGCCGCCCCGTTCGGCGGCGGAATTCGCGATTTCCTACGGAAACGGGGCCCGTCGCTAATCCACGCCCCCTTGATCCATGTCTGCGATCGCCTGGCTATAGGACGGCTCTGACGGCGTTCCGGAGCTGTCTGGAACGGATTATCCTCGTCCTAGCCCCGTCGGTGGGGGCGTTGGTTAAGGAATGCGCCCAGGAGGCTCTAGACCCTGGATGGTTCCTTCTCTGATGAGGGCGGCGTTGATATCCATGGCCGATCCACGATTCGAGCTGAACCAGCTTCCAGACCCTGCATTCCTTACCGAAGGGTTCCTTGTCCACCGTCCGATCACCAGCCAGTCGCGCGCGTCGCGCGTCTTGCAGAAAGCGATCCTGAGGGCGTAGTGCGAGATCGCGTCCCGACGCACGAAGTCCGCCTTCTGCTCCGAGAACGCGTCGCCGGCAGAGGCCTCTCTGGGGGCACAGCAAGGCGCCATTACCGCCATTCTCTGGACCTCTCCGGGGGTGCGTTCTGGCTGGAGCTTCGAAGCGAACCCGGCCGTGGCGACGATGGAAGGGCGGCGCGGTATCCGTACCTTCTTCCCTCTCCTGCAGGCCTTTGGATAGTTCAGGGACAGGCGCGTCTCGCTGAGCTCCCTGCCGACCTTGCCCTTCAGCTCCGCGACGCCCTCCAGCCGCGTGTCGTAGCCGCACGCGCGGTCGAGGACGTGCAGCACCCTCAGCCTGGGTGGTGTGTGTGTGGGGGGGGGGGGGGCGAGCAGCATCGCCAGATGGGGGGAGGAGGGGGGGGCGATTTGCAGGGGGGAGAGGGGAGAGACGGATCCCCCGGTGCGAGAGGAGTAGAGGGGAGGAGAAAAGGAGGAGGAGGAGGAAGCGGAGGAGGCCGGAGGCGGAGGAGTCGGAGGCGGAGGCGGAGCAAGCCTGTCGCGCCGCGAGAATCCTCGAACTCCCGCACGCTCACTTCCGCGCGCGGGGCGAGAGCGCCGGCGGCGCGCGTCGGCGCGCGCGCGCGCGGAGGCGGGGCGAGGGGGCGCCGCCCCGTCGGGGGGGGGGGGGCGGGCTAGCAGAGTCCCGGAGGCCTCCCCGATGTTCAGGTCGAGCATGTCTGAAGGGGCCCTGGGACACGCAGATAAATACACCCTGCGAAATGCTTAAGAAATCATGGGTTACGAAATTCATAGTCTCAGAACTTGAATAAAAAGCCGGAACTTCTATCAAAATCTTGGGATTTTCACTGAAACGTTAAGAATAATCGAGACTCTGGACGAAAACTTAGGTTTTCTTAAGCATCGCCGAAGGTGTACACACGCGCAGGTAAAAGGATTCCCCATATTGCCCCATATGTTCCGGGTGTTCGTCTTCCCCCCCACTTCCCACATTATCCCATATCTTCGGGGGGAATCGAAGGTTACTTGTGTCTGTGTGCGTGTGTGGTTTGTCCCTCCTGTATGTCCTCCTGTAGAATCCTAAGAGATTCTACAGGAGGACATACAGGCATCGTCCCCGGCGGGCTCCTATAGAATCCGAGAGGCCTCTTAGTTTTTATGCTGCCCCCATCGCACTTAAGGACCACGTCTCAGAAATAATTCCGAGCACCCAGAATATTATCGAAACGGTACCGAACGAGTGTAGCCTCCCAGGGCCCGACGCGGCAAACCCCTTCACCTTCGGTACTTTCCCGGTGCTCGAAACTCTTTCTGGTCGGGCGCGTCCTCCTACAGGGGGATTTTGGGCGAAAAATCCGCCGGACCCCCTTGCGGGGCCATCAGGCTGCGAGGATTAAGGTTGCTGCTCCCTGTGCCAGTTCCGGTTTCCAATTTCCATTGTTACAGTACTGCTTTCTGCTTCCTACTGCAAATTCTTGCTGTCCGCGCGAGGGGGGGGAGCCGAAAACCACCCTGGTCAGGTTCCCCCAGGAGGGTTCTCAGAATTTCTGGGGGGGCGTGGGACACGTAAAAATACAAGAATTTCGTGCCCCCCCAAACCATAATCCCTTGCACATTACACTGTTTTCGCGCCCCCGAGGCCACGATCCCTCGTAAATTACGCCGCATTCGCGTCTCCGAGGCCACGATCGCTCGTAATTTACACCACATTTGCGTCTCCGAGGCCACGATCCCTGGTAAATTACTCCACACTCGCGCCCTCGAGGCCACAATCCCTGGTAATGTACACCGCATTCGCGCCCCCGAAGCCACGATCCCAAGTAATTTACATAATTTTCGCGCCCCCGAGGCCACGATCCATTGTAAATTGAAACGAGTTCGCTCCACTGACGCCACGACCCCTTGTAAATTACGCAGCGGGCGCGCCCCCGAGGCCACGACTCCGCCTTGCGGAAGCTGCCGAAAAGGCGCTCCCCCTTTCCAAAGCAGAACAACGATAATTTTCTGTATTGGGATATGTGCTCCGCTGGTATTCTTTTGCCCCCCCCCCCGTTTCTGGAAAATTTGGCGGTGGGTTCCATATTCACCCTCCCAGGCCACGATCCTAGTTAAGTTGCACCCGCATTTGTCCTCCTCCTCCTCCTCCTCTCCTTGCTTTCCCTCCTCATTCTCCTCACCATCCTTCCTCCGCCTCCTCCTCCTCCTCCTCATCCTCCTCCTCTCATCCTCCACATCCCCTGTTCCTCCCTACTCTCCTCTCTACTCTTCTTGCTCCTGCTCCCTGATCCTCCTCCTCCTCCTCCTTTCCTCCTTCCCTCCTTCCTCCACCTCCTCCCTCCTACCCTCATGATCTCATACCCCCCTCCCTGCCCCTACCCCCTCCCATCCCCGCTCCCCTCCTGTCAAGCCCTTCCTCCTCCCTCCTCTCCATCCTCTCTCACCTGCCTCCTCCTCCTCATCATCTTCCTTTCCTTCCTCTTGTCTCCTCCTTTTCTTATACTTTTCTTCCTCCTTTCTTCCTGCC
This sequence comes from Prorocentrum cordatum, assembly GCA_963575745.1. Lineage (NCBI taxonomy): Eukaryota > Dinophyceae > Prorocentrales > Prorocentraceae > Prorocentrum > Prorocentrum cordatum. The sequence goes on from CAUYUJ010001629.1 coordinate 5,805, forward strand.
CTCTCCTCTTCCTCATCCTCTTCCTACCTCCTCCTCCTCCTCCTACCCCTCTCCTTTTTCCCATTTCCTCCTCACTGCCACCTTCCTCCTTTTCCTCCTCCTCCTACTCTTATCGCTGCTCTTCTTTCTCTACTCCTCCTCCTCTCCTCCTCCTCTTCCTCCTCCTCCTCCTCCTCCTCTTCTTCTTCTTCTTCGGATTATTATTAGTCTTATTCTTCTGCTTCTTCTTCTTCTGCTTCTTCTGCTTCTTCTTCTTCTTCCTCCTCCTCCTCCTCCTCCTCCTCCTCCTCCTCCTCCTCCTCCTCGGGTCGCCTACGGCCCCAGGGGAAACCGTGCCCCCCTACCTCCTTGCGCGCGCTAGCCCATGCAGTCAACGCGCCTAATATGGACGCACGCCTTCGTCTAGGGCACCCTTGTGTCCTAGCCTCTGCTGCCCTCCTCTGCCGTTTTCGCTGGTCGCCCGCCGCCAAAAAAATCCCAACTTCGGCATCCAAAGATTTTGCGTCCTTACCACCCGTCCTGAACACACGTTTTGACTGAAGTTTTTGTTGAAACTGCGCCTCGGCGAGGGCGTCCCTGGGGCGCCCGAGTGGAGCTCCACGCGCTGCTCTAGCGCGCCACGCGCCACGAGGACCTCCTGCCCGTGCGGGCGCCGCGCATCGGAATCTTCCTGGCAGGGCCGCCGGAAGGCTTGCGGAAGCAGCTGGGGCAGTTTGCTGCGCGCACGAACCAGTGCAGAAGGGAACGGACGGCCGTCGCCAGGGAGCTGGACCTCAACGAGTTTATCCGGGAGGCTTGACCTGAGGAGCGACCCGCCCGAGCCCCGCCGTCTCTCGACGTTTAGACTGCTTGGCTTCACGCCGCTGGCGAACCGCGCGCGTCGCTGGGACCCTCTCGGGGCGACCAGCACGCGTCGCGGGGACTCCGTGCGGCGCCGCGCCCGCAGCCTTGGACACGGGCGCGCGCGGGCAAAGAGGGAGAAACAAAAAAGGGGATGATGCGGGCGCGATCCTCGTGAGGGGCGTGCCGACATGGGCGTTGCATTTATGCACGTAGACTCACGCGCGCGCAGACTCATTCACAATCAGATTTACTCGCGCTCACGCTCACCCGCTCTCTTTCGCACACAGACCTAACGTCTTCGTTCGCTTTGTGTGCTCCGCCACGCAAATCGGTACGCCCCTCACACGGTCCGTGATGATTCAGAATTGCAATATTCACAACTGCGTATGGTTGGTTCCTTCGCCCCGATAATGTTTGAAATTTACTCCTGGGGAGGGTCATGTCCGAGTAAAGAAAAAACACAAAACACGGCATAAGCATAACATGTCGCCGGTCCGCGCGGAGCGCCAACAACTTGTGTGTTTGGGCGTGTTTTCTTCGACAAGAGTGACCTTCCGTGTACGAGGCCGCACAGGTACGACGAAGCCAGGACGAGGACAACATCCACGGAAGGCCCAACAGCAGATCCAGGAAATCCGCGCGGACCTCCGAAAGTTTATGCTTGAGCAGCTTGTTGTTCTTCGAGTTTAGACGAGCGCGCTCCCCTACTCGCACAGTGGCTGCTCGCACATGGCCTGGAGCCGCCGCGAGGGATCTGCGATCTACCACGCCGAGGCGAACCTGTGCTTCTCCGACGTTCTGCGGGTAGGCACTTTTTGTTGAGCAGGGACCGACCGTCCCGGCATTCCTGTAGTCCTACCACGAAATGTTCTTAGAACCCAAAAATGTTCTATTAACAAAAACAAGGTTCTTAGAACATAATCCCGATGTGTTAAAACAAGACAATATCAACCAGAAATGTTCTAAGACCATTTCGTGGAAACCACAACAGGTTCTTAGAACATTGTTTGGTAGGGCTATAGGCGAGCCAGGACGCTTCGCCACTGCTTGATTATGCGAGTGTTATGTCGGGCGTGTCCCCCTACAGGGGGATTTTCGACGAACCAAAAAACAGAAGGTAACAAAAATACTCAAACAATAGTCCCCAGACTATTTTTGGATTGTCGAAAATCCCCCTGTAGGGGGACAGGCCCGACGTAATGCGAGTGGTGGAGCGCGCCCGGTGAGAGTAGTTGTGGCCACCGCCCGCCCGACGCGTGCGCGCCGCCGGAGGCTCCAGGTAGAACGACAGGCCCAGGTCGTCCGCCCCGAAGGCCCCGCCTCCGCCCTGCTGGTGAGGGGCAACGATAGGGGGGGGGAATGGGCACAGTTGGAGGCCTGGAAGTTGGCACCAACTCCAACACAGGGGGGTTGCCTCCGCGGGGGGAAGAGGATCCTAGATTTCGGTGCTGGTGGTACTACTTCGGTCACCTCGGAAGCCAGAATAGTACCGCCACCACCGAGATCGGGATCCTCTTCCCTCGGCGGAGGCACACCGCCGATCTTGGTGTTGGTGTCAACTTCTAGGCCTGCGACATAGGGGATGCATAGACCTAGAATCGGCCATACATCGTCGATAGATCGGCGATCGGCCTCCGATAGTGGATCCGCACCTTCCTGGGCAGGTTGGGGCTATCGGGCCCCTATCGGCGATCAATGGGCGATTGGGGGTCGATGCATCCCCCCCTATGCCCATCCCCCCCTATCGTTGCCCCTGAGCTGGGCGCCGCCGGCGCCGCCGGCGCCCGGCGGGGCGCCGGCGCGTGAGACGCGCTGCATGCCTGCAGCGCTGGCCGGCGCGCGCCCCTCGGCGCGGGGCGCCCGCGCGGAGGGCGCGGGGAGCGCCCGAGGGCGGCAGCGCGGCAATGGGGGAGCGGCAGCGGAGGGGGGGGAGCGGGGAGGGAGGCGAGGGCGGGGGGGCGGGGCGGAGGGGGGAGGGAGCGATGGGAGGGGCGGGGGGGGGAGGAGGCGGCAGGAGGAGGCGGAGGAAGAGGAGGAGGAAAAGGGGGGGGGGGAGGAGAGGGAGGAGGCGGAGGAGGAGAACCAGTGTAAACCCGAGAGTCACCGACGATGTTGGAATAAACCCTCCCCCAAGCTCCCTCTTCATAGGCCCCTACAACGGCTCATTTCCACAAAAGGAACTGCCTCGTTGGGAGACAACCGGTTGAAGACCCCGAATTGCGCCAGACCGCCACTCCTGGGACCCCAACACCGCGAACCATCGTAACTGTTGCACCCTCATAATCGTGAATCCTTCCAATACACCACTTCGGATACGTCGATCATGGGGATCCGATTAACTCTTGCATGTTTTAACGAGATCGCGCGGCGCCAAGGCGAGAGCCGCATTTTGAAAAGAAGCCGGCCTCAACCCGCGAAGCTCTTGCAAGTTTGTTAAGCGAATGTGCGCGGCGCTAAGGCGAGAGCCACGTTTTGAAAAAGAACCGCCCTCAATCCGCGAAGCGCCTGCAAAGTGTTAAAACGAATGTACGCGGCGCTGCAGCGATAACCACATTTTGAAACGACCCGCCCTCATTCAATATGTGAAACTCTTGCATTTGTTTAGAACGAATGTGTGAGGCTCCAAGGAGAGAGCCACATTTTGGAAGCCACCCGCCCTGAATTCGCGAAAGTCTTGCACTTGTTAAAAACGAGTGTGCGCGGCGCTCAAGCGAGAGCCACATTTTGAAAACGATCCGCCCTCCATCTGTGAAACTGTTGCACATGTTATGCTCCAGGGTCATAAATGGTTAGAAAATCTCAGGCGAAACGCCCGGACCGTCCTAAAACTTTGCCTCGGGTTGCGGCAGGGAAAAGTTATTTATAAGGAAAAGGAATGGAGTGGGGGGGTGGAGAGGGAGTGCAGGGGGAAGGCAGGGTGAGCCAGAAGGATGAAGGGGGGACACTGAGGAGGATGGAAACCGACGAGGAGGGACGGGATGAAGATCGGAGGAGAGGATTGGGGGGGGGCGGGGGGGTGAGGAAAGTGAGGAAAGGAGGGAGGATGGGGAGGACAAAGGGGGGCGAGAAGGGAGGATGGGAAGGGAGTGCGAGAGATCGGCCGAGATGAGAGGACAGCAGGACAGAAACCGCATCGGGGGGACAGGAGGATCCTCTACTCCACCTGGCCACAACGCTTGGCCGCCCACTGCGAGGAGGTAGCTTGGCAAGGAGGCAAAAATTAGCCTGGCGAAGGACCCAACCATAAGCAGTTGTGAGTACCGCAATTATGAATATCTTCTTCGGTGGAGCCCCCTATGAGGCCACGAAGCGCTGTACTGGGCGGGTGAAACGCAGGGAGGAGGGGGAGGAGGGCCACGAAAGGGGGGACGCATGCGGCGGTGCCACTGGGACCTTCGGTGGAGCCCCCTATGGGGCCACGAAGCGCTGTACTGGGCGGGTGAAACGCAGGGAGCCAAGGGCTGTGCTGGGCGGTGGCTGACGCATGCGGGCGGTGCCACTGGGACCTTCGGTGGAGCCCCCTATGGGCCACGAAGCGCTGTACTGGGCGGGTGAAACGCAGGGAGCAAGGGCTGTGCTGGGCGGTGGCTGACGCATGCGGGCGGTGCCACTGGGACCTTCGGTGGAGCCCCCTATGGGGCCACGAAGCGCTGTACTGGGTGGGTGAAACGCAGGGAGCAAGGGCTGTGCTGGGCGGTGGCCGGCGCATGCGGGCGGTGCCAGTGGGACCTTCGGTGGAGCCCCCTATGGGGCCACGAAGCGCTGTACTGGGCGGGTGAAACGCAGGGAGGAGGGGGAGGAGGGCCACGAAAGGGGGGACGCATGCGGACAGTAGACCTGGAACCTTCGGTGGAGCTCCCTATGGGGCCACGAAGCGCTGTACTGGGTGGGTGAATTGCAGGGAGGAGGGGAAGGAGGGCCACGAAACGCTGTACTAGGTGGGGGGGACGCATGCGGACGGTAGGCTTGGAACCTTCGGTGGAGCTCCCTATGGGGCCACGAAACGCGGTACTGGGTGGGTGAAACGCAAGGAAGAAAGGGATGAGGGCCACGAAACGCTGTACTGGGTGTGGGGGGCGCATGCGGACGGTAAACCTGGAACCTTCGGTGGAGCTCCCTATGGGGCCACGAAACGCTGTACTGGGTGGGTGTAACGCAGGCGGGAGGGGGAGGAGGGCCACGAAACGCTGTACTGGGTGTGGCGGGGACGCATGCGGACGGTAGACCTGGAACCTTCGGTGGAGCTCCCTATGGGGCCGCGAAGCGCTGTACTGGGTGGGTGAAACGCAGGGAGGGGGGGAAGGAGGGCCACGAAACGCTGTACTGGGTGGGGGGGACGCATGCGGACGGTAGACTTGGAACCTTCGGTGGAGCTCCCTATGGGGCCACGAAACGCTGTACTGGGTGGGAGTAACGCAGGGAGGAGGGGGAGGAGGGCCACGAAACGCTGTACTGAGTGGAGGGGACGGACGGTAGACATGGAACATCCGGTGGAGCTCCCTACGGGGCTACGAAACGCTGTGCTGGGTGGGTGAAACGCAGGGAAGAGGGGGAGGAGGGAGGAGGAGGGGGAGGAGGAGAGGAGGGAGGAGGAGGAGGAGGAGGAGGAGGAGGAGGAGGAGGAGGAGGAGGAGGAACGCGGGGACCATCTCTGCAAAACGAGGACCTAACACCACAGGATGGTTAGGAAAAAGGAACGATCGGAGAGATGTGGAGGGCGGAGGGAGGAATCCGGACGAGGGAGGTGGCAGGCGGAGGATGAGAGGAGAGGGAGGAGGACGACGACGAGGAAAAGGACGAGGAAGTGGTTGAGGACAATGTAGCGGAACATGGAAGGAGGAGGGATGAGGACGGCCACGAGGAGGGAACAGGAGCGGGAGGAGGACAAGGAGGATGGAAGGTGAGAGGAGAGAAGGGAGTTACGGCGCAGATCCGCCACCACCGGGGCGAGGGAGGCGAGGGCCACGAAGGAGAGCGAAGAGGGAGAGGAGACAGAGAAGGAAGCGCGGTACGGGAGGAGGACGAGCAGGGAGAGGGAAACGAGACGAGGAGAACCCGGAGGGAACGAGACGAGGTGACGGAGACGCACCCTCCTCCTCCTGCCTCCCTCCTCCTCCTCCCTCCTCCTCCCTCCCTCCTCCTTGCCTCCTCCCTGCCTCCTCCCTCCCGCCTCCCCGCTCCTGCCGCGAGGAGGGTAAGCCGTCGCCGACGTGGCCGCTGCCAGAGGCGGCGGACGGAGATCTCCCCGGGCGGAGCGGGCGGCTGGCAGCCTGCCACTCCATGCGGATCAGCTCCAGGTGCAGGAAGAGCAGCTCCCGCGGCCTCGCGACCAAGGGGCCACGCAGGCGGCGGCCGACGGCGGCGGCCGACGGCGACGGACGCTGCCTAGAGAGCTCCAAGACGGCCCGAGGGGGCCCCAATGGCCGACGACAGCCCCAGGACCGCCGAAGACAGTCCCGAGACGGCCTGGGACGACCTCCAAAACTGTCCAACACATGAAAACAAAAGGTGCCAGATGTGACAGCTTTCCTTTTCATCGTTCTCCTCCTCCTCCTCCTCCTCCTCCTCCTCCTCCTCCTCCTCCGCCTCGTCATCGCCACTGGGCTGGCAGTGTGCCGGGACTTGCCGCAAGCAATTGGATTTGTGTCCAGCAGCGTAGCAGGTCGTGAGATATGCCTACGGAATTACGAGACCCTGCTCTCCAATATCCGCCGGCCCCCTTGTGGGGCCGTCAGGCTGCGAGGATCGGTTTGATGCTCCCTGCATCAGTTGCAGCTTCCAGTCTCAAGTGTCACAGTCCTGCTTTCTGCTTCCTATTGTAAATTGTTCAAGTCCGCACGGGGGGGGAGCCCCAAACCGTACGATTACCATCGCGTTGTAAGAATTCCTGCGGGGCCTTGGGACACATACAAATACATACAATTCGCGCTCACGGCGCAATAATCCCTCGGATAAAACACTGTACTCGCCCCCGAAACAACGATACCTCGAACATTGCACTACATTCGCGTCCGCGAAGCTACGATCCCTCGTAAAATGCACAACAGTCGCGCCCCCGAGGGCACGACCTCCCGTAGATTACGTTACGTTCGCGCCTCCGGGGCCACGATCCTTAATAACATTGCAGCAAGATTGCGCCCCCGAGGCCACGATCCCACGGAAATTATACAATGGTCTCGTCCCCGAGGCAAGTCGACCATGCAACTGATTTAATTTGCGCGTCCTCGAGGCAGCAAACCCACGTACATTACACAAGATTCGCGCCCCCGAAGCCATTCACCCTCGCCAGTGATACAAGTGTTGCGCCCCCGAAGCAAGCCCACGTACATTATTAAAAGTCTGTGTCCCCGAAGCAACACACCCTCGCAATCTACGCCATATTCGCGTCCCGAAGCCAGAATCCGTTTTGAATTGAATAGTACTCGCGTCCCCGAGGCCACAACCCCTCGCACATTGCTCAGCTGTTGCGCCCCCGAAGCCAGATTCACTGGCTCCTCTTCTTCCTCCTCCTCCTCCTCTTTGTATATTTGTTTCCTCCTCCTCCTCCCCCTCCTCCTCCCTCTCCACCTCCGCCTCCTCCTCCTATTCCTCCTCCTCCTGTTCCTCGCGTCGCCGAGGCCACAAACCCTTGAACACTGTTGCAATATTGCGTCCCCGAGGCGACACCCCCACGTAAAGTATTCAAGACTCGCGTCCACGTGCAGCCCGGCGCCCCGCGAGTCCACGGAGGCTCGCTCTCTCGCGAAACGGCGGAAGGCCGCTCAGAACGCGGTTACGTCTGTGCCGGACGACGAGAAGGCACTCGCAATCCAGAACCATCCAGTCGGCTTCAGGGCAGACGCTGCATGGGGCGAGTCACGCGGGAAGGGAGCTGAGATGCCTCACGGCCAACTTGCGGGACAAAGCTGTGGCCGCAATTGGTGAGAAGAGTAATCCTCCAGCATGAGTCGACTCCAGCTCTTTGTGCTCGCGCCGCTGAGAAGGCGCGAAGCGGGTTGCCGACCCCAGGGCGCGAGAGCACAGGCCGGCTCGCGACGTGGAGTTTTTGCTCGGCGCCAGTCGTGCAGACGCGATGTCAGCGATCTGGGGCAAAGACGCCCACGTGAACGTCAATTGCCGAGGAAACGAACTTGGCGCGCGCACTCAAGGAGGCCGATCTTAAGACCGTTCGATTTTTCGAGATAGATGTTTTTGTTGTCTCCGCGCCAGGCGCAGCCCAACCGTTGATCGCGCTTGCGGCGGCGATGAGGGGAAGTGTCCAGATATCGCCAGAATTTCTAATTTCGGGGCGCGGCTCTGCTCAAGAAGACATTGCACCTGTCGCCGCGCCGCGATGCAATTTATCGCGGCGCGTTGGGTTTACTTGTGCCAAAGATCCCAAACTGCACATGGAAACTCGGTGTGGGTAACAATTGGCCCGCCAGGGAGGCAGCGTTCACAGGTGCTGCGAAGGGCGCCCTTTTGGCATTAGCGTTGCCTCGTGAGTTAGAACAAGATGCTTACAATGACTACGAGAATGCATTCGCATTCTCGGGGCTGGTCCAGAAGCTCGCATCCGTGGGCACGGTGCGCTCTTGCTCGGGTCGGGGGTAGATCAGCTGCATCCACGAACGCATCTTAAGCTTGAACTCTGAATTGTGACAGCCAAAATGTTTCAGCTTGGGCTCTGGAAAGCAATATGAGCGTTTTGAATTTCCACGAATCCATTGAATCCACGACAGCCAGCGACATCCACAATGCTTCGTGGATGTTGTGGATTTTCGTAGATGTTTGTGGATTTCGCTGGTTCCGTTGGTGTTCGTAGATGTCGCTGGTTTTCGTGGACTGCCACGAACGCACCCGAATGCGAAAACTGATTGGTGCAAATAAATAGTTTCACTTGGATCCTGGAAGGCAACACGAGCGTTCGGGGATTCCACGAATCCACGAAATCCACGACCACCGACGAAACCCACAAACTTTCGTGGATGTCGCTGGTGTCGTTGGTTTTCGTAGGTGTCGCTGATTTCGTGGATTGCCACGAACTCAACTTAAGCTCGAACACTGGATGGTAAAAACCAAGTATTCCATTCGGATTCTGGAAGGCAGCATGCGGGTCTTGGGGTTCCACGAAATCCACGACAACTGACGCAATCCACACTGTTTCGTGGTATCCATGGGTTTTGGTGGATTTCGCGGATTTCTTGAATTCCCTGGAACGCATCTAAAACCTGAAAACTGAACGGTGGAAACTACTTGTTTCATTTGGATGCTGGAAGGCAATATGAGCGTTTAAAGATTTCACAAAACCCACGGAAACCAACGAAATCTGCAAACAATCCCGAAGACCCCGCACATGTCGTGGATTTCGTTGGTGTGCGTGGGTTTCGTGGATCGGTATGGTTTTCGTGGGTCGTTCTGCTGGTTATCATAATTGTTGCGGTTTTGCTACGAACCCGCAAAATCCACAAACACCAACCTAATTATGCGACATCCACGAAATCCGTGCAAATCCACGAAATCCACGCAACTCAACAAAATCCAACACTGTGAGTGGATTTCGTTGGCGTTCGTGGATTTGGTGGATCCGTGGAATTCCAAAACGCTCATATTGTCTCATCATCCAGTTTGCGATCTTACGATACGTTCTTGGCACATCTGCAAAGCCAGCGAAATCAAAGAAAATCAATGAAATCCACGGGAGTCCACAAAATACGTCAAAGCTCGTGGGTTTCGTTTGATGTGTTTAGACTTTGTTGGTATTCGTTGATTTCGTGGAATCCCCAAATCGCCCATAGCGTCTTTCACCCTTCAGTTTTCGAAAACAAGATGGCAAGTTACGCGTTCCACGACGGCCCTGAACACCGATGAAACATCCACGCAATCAGCAAAACCTTTGAACATCTCGTGGATTTCGTGCAGTCCCCCAAACACCGCGCTCGTTGAATCCTATATCCTCAGCGCGGCGCAGCGATGAATTTCACGCCTTGCTTTTTTCATGAAGCCAGCTCTCAGTATTTGGTGACGTCGCTATTATCATTTCCCCCCATCGTGGGCGAGTTCGCAGATGCTCGCGGCCGCTCGCGCCGCGCGCGCAGATGTTTCGCAGTGGCGCAGGACGGGGCGCGGCATTAAAAACCAATTGAGTGCGGGAAACTAGAAACCCCCCGCAACACCAGAGGGGCCGCCCTGCTCGTCGTCAGGGCCGCTACCCGATGCGACCCAGGCTGGCCGCCGCCTGCCGCCCCCCCATGCTCGTCGCCAACTGGCGCGGCCCCGCGTCGGCTACAGCCCGTCAACGCACCCGGTTCCTTCGCCCCCGTGCCCGTCAATAGCGTCTCATGCCACTCGGAAAAACCATCGCGCTTCACGTCGACCCGCTGGCCCGGCCTCCGCCTAGGCAGTATGTGGTCTACAATGCTGCCGACGCCCGCGCCCAACGCCGCCCGGGAGATCCTCGCCGCCATGACCGCGCCAGCGACGCAGAGCGACCCAGTCTGCGCCGGCAGCCAGCTCGCCCCATATGATCAGCCCGACCCAGTCACTCAACTCCTTCTCGGCCGCAGGCCCCAGCCCGCGCGTCGCCCCCCCGCGGGGCGAGGGGGGTCGCGGCGGGGGGGGAACTCGGGCAGTCAGGCCCTCCAGCGTCGAGGCGACTCCCGCCTCCATCGGCCACGCGCAAGAGTGACCTTTATTGCGCGGCCAAAGTGCGCGACCAAGGGGGGTTTTTGAGGGCGCTATCAGGCGCGCAGGCCGCTGCTATCGCATCGCGCTCAGCGGTCGGGGGGCCCCGTTGGGCCCGCGCCAAAAGTCACCCCGGCGAAAGATCGCTGCTACGTGTAGTCGACTCCACGCTCGGGCCTTCCACCGCGGCCCCCCCGGCCTCAGGCGCCGCGAGCGCAGGCGCGAGCAGCCGCGCTTCAGGGGGCGCCGCCAGCGCCGCGAGGGCCGCCCATCGCCAGCGAGCGAGGCCCCCGCCTTGCACGCGGGCAGCCGCTCCAGAGAGCTCCCTGGCTGACTCTGAGAGCCGAAGGCTACGGAAGGGAACGAGGAAACGAAAAAAACATAATCGGCGTGCATTTTTGCGCACGCAGCCCCATGATTTTTCTGGCTTTTGGAGGATTTGGGCATTTGCTTCGTTTCGGCCTTCCGGCGGCCCAAGAGCTCCCAAAAATCGCCCGAGAGGCTTCCAAGATGGCCCCAGAACGGCCCAAAAAGGCTTCCAAAACAGCGCCAGGAGGGCGACTAGACGGCCCAAGATGCCTCCAAGACTCCCAAAATAGCTTCCAAAACGGCCCTGGAGCACCCCAACATGGCCCCCAGTTGGCCCAGACAGGCACCCTGGGACAGTTTCCGACGGCGCCAGCAGGCCAGGAGCCCACCAAGATGGCCCAAGACGGCTCTAAAATGGCCCGAGGCGGCCCAGAAGGCCCCCAAGAGGCCTCCAAGACGGCCCAGGAAGCCTCCGAAAGGGCCAAAGTCAGTGATGTGCCTGTGGCTGCTGGAGGAGGTGGGCATTTGTTCCTGTTTGGAGACGGTGCAAGGGCCCAGAAGATCGCCCAAGAGGCCTCCAGAACGGCCCAATAGGCCCCCAAGACGGCCCGAAGAGGGCCCCCAGACGGCCCAAAAGGCAACCAAGTTTGAAGGGGGCTGGAAGGCCCAGCCAGCAGCTTCGCCCCAGGCGAAGCCAAACTCCCGCTCTGGTGTACCGTAATAACGATAGTCCCAGAATGAGAGGAGATGCCATCTCAAGCAATAGGAAGATCCTTCTAGTCCCAATAGCGAGTGTGTGCCTCGCAGTGAGGCGCAGTCATATTTGGGCGGCCGACCGCTTGAGCCGACGCGGCCGCGGGCGCGCGCTCGCTGCCACTCCTTAGGTCCCTCGGCTCGCTTTAGAATCGGGGGGGGGGAGGGGGGGGGGGGGGGCGGGGGGCGAAGCGCGAGCCCGTCGCCCCTACACAGCAGGCGTAGCAGCCAACATACACAAGGACAGAGAAGGAAGCGGGCCTAAAGGAAGGTGGGCCCGCTAGCAAGTTGCCTCGCATGTACGTGATGCACTCATCAGGGGGCAGCGTCAGAGATTGATGTCTGGCCGGCCCGATATGGAGTATGTATCTTCAGGTCAGGTTTGAAGGTCTGTATGCCTCCCATGACTTGTGGGGGCATTTCTCTGTCGATGCCTCCCTTGATGTGGCCACCTGAAGTCATATCGCGGGTGTCGCACCAATGAATGCTGCGCACGATTCCACGCTCCATCATCTGTCGCATGCAACTGATGTGTCCTAAAAGGGGACACTCAGTCGGCTTCTTCAAGTCTTTGCTTGACAGGGACATAAAAAACAAGCTCAGCGTCGATGGTCGAATGTGACCTTGATGCTCAGGCCACCCAATTCAAGTATATATTTCAACTGAGTGGGCGTGGGCGGCACCGCGTGGAGCTGGTGCAGAATCACAATCGTGGGATAACAGTCCTCCAAGTTATGGGCTGCTGCTAGTGTCTCTGCTGAATAGCTCGAACGGACCTGATAGCGGCGAGACTTGCAATGCGCATCAATCAAGTGAACGACAGGCTTACTGGATGACGTGTCTCCACGTCGTAGCAGGTTTGCCCCGCGAATACCATAAACTTTGACGTCGCCATGGCCGTCTCCACTCAGGCGTCGATATCCTAAGTCGCTATGTAGGTCGACCTCGCCCGTAGGATTCATCGCCTAGTAGGCGATCTTCTTCGGGCAGGCCTGTAGCTTTCTGGTGATCGCGTTCAGTCGTCGGACTTGAATGGTGGTCGGTTCTTGGACACGTTGTAGAGATACAACATACACCATCAACCACACATGGGTAATTAATGCATATGCCAGCGCACCCCTGAGGCTGACGAACATGTCTGCCACCATCTGGGTTGCCTGAGCGTCAGCGCCGGCGCCGCCTAGTTCGGGATGTTGTATTGGACGGAGCTGTTTGATATATTCATATGGATCCAAAGTGACACTGCCGCCCTCGTCCTTCGTGTATATCACAGCACAGTTGGTAAATGTGTGCCTGTTGAGTCTACACTTGCCGACAGCATCTTCAACGCATTTGACATACTTGTCAATGGTGCCCTCAGTACCGGCCATATTGATGTCATCAATCTGCTTGGCCGTGAGCAAGTTGTTGCTCGTCTCGAACTCCTCGTCGTAGGACGCGGGTCGGAGACCAAATCCTCTGGTGGTCCTCCTGAGCTTGAGTGAGAAAGCCTGTGGGGCGTCTTTGGTGCCTGTGCCTGGTTTGAAGCATTGTAGGCAGTGCTTTGACTCGTCGTAGTGCTCGAATCCTGGGAGAGTTCGGAGCATTGTGGCCGATCCAGGTGGCAAAGTAAAACACAACACACGTCCCTTTTTCACCACTAGCCTCAGCAAGTTCCTGATAGGTCAATCCCTGCAGGAAGGCCCCGTTGTGACTACCTACCAGACCACCCCAACCCAACCCGAAGATCCGAACTTGAACCGAATTTCGGGTGGGGGGGGGCACGGGTTCCATATGTTTTTTGTTTCGAAGTTCCCCGACCCCCCCCCCACTGGAAATAGATGGCAAATCGTGGCCTTCGGGTTGGGTTGGGGTCCCTCGATAGCGGCAAAGGCGTCGCAGATCGCAGCCCCCAGGGACGGCGAGGTCTCGCTCAGATCCCCACGGTGCCTCACTCCGCAGGACCCGCCAGCAGCCCTCGAAACTGGCGACAGCGTCGCAAATCGCGGCGACAGCTTCGCAGATCGCAGCCCTCCAGGGACGGCGAGGTCTCGCTCAGATCCCCGCGGTGCCTCACTCCGCAGGACCCACCAGCAGCCCTCGGAAGTGGCGACAGTTTCGCAGATCGCAGCCCCCATCGTCGGCGAAGAGAAGGCAGGGGGAGGCGGGGGGCGGGAGGAGAAAGGACGCGACCACAGTGCTCCATTCAAAACGAATACCCAACCAAGGAAGCTTGGGGGGGAAACGAGAGGCCCCCGCGGGCATGCTCGGGGCGGAATCCTAAAAACAGGGGCGCGCAGACCCGGCAGCGTCCCAGAATGTCCCGGGAATGCCCCGGGCGCGTCTCGGAAGTGCCCCGTCGAGCGTCCCGGGAGTGCTCCGGGAGCGATCCGGGAGTGCCCCGGGAGCATGGGTGCCCCGGGAGCATGGGCCCGGGGAGGCGGGCCAGCCCGGAAATTCCACGTTGGAGCGACTGTCGCCCCCCACCCCCCCGCGGCCGTCCGCAAACCGCGCCTGGGCCCTCGGCGCGTCTGGGCCGCAAATAATCGGAGCTCTCCTGGCGCGGGCGGACGGGGGCACGCAAACGATTGCAGCATTTCCTGACCATCCACGCGGACGGCCTGCACCCCCTCGCCTCGCCGACGCGGCCGAGGCCGCCCGAGGCGATGGCAGGTGATTCAGCGGGGAATCGAACGCCCCCGCTGAACCTGAGCTGCTCTAGGAGCGAAGTTGCTCCAGCTCCGCGATTGATTGTCCAGTCTGTGTTTGTTGCTATTTTCAAGCTGGCCCATGAACATGTCGCGCGATCTCCGTGGATCATCGCCCCACGCAACCTCCTCGACACAACAGGGAATGCGATTTCTGAATTGCACAGGTTCACGAGAGCGGTCGACCGAAGGCCAGAGACTACGACTTGCCAATGAATATGTTGCGCCCCCCCGCGCGATCTAGAATGCGCATAGTGGCGAGCCGCCCTGGCACTCGGCCGTTCGACGCAGGGGCGGGTCGCCTCACTGCAAGCACATTAAGTTGAAATGCCGCTGGTGATGTTTCCGGTTGCCCGGCGCGCATGAACTGCTGGCGCGTCGCCGTCATGCCCCGATAAAGAAAACGAATGAATTGGCGACTTGTCTATGCGTCTGGCGTCGACGAATCGCTGGCGCATTGCCCTTGCGCCTCAGAGATACAACATCACTTGCGGCATTTGTTCAGCCGCCTGGCTTGCATTATCTCGAAGCATTCACGCGCTGAGCTGACACCCCTGTGGGCCGCATTCCCGAGAGTTTATGCGCCGAGGCACAGTCGACGCGACGCTGCCCCCAAGTAATGATTTTTCATGGGTGGGGGGGGGGGTCTGTGCGGAAATCCACGCCTTGGGCATGGGCGGGGCTGGGGCATCTGACGCGACTGTTTCGGATGCTCCAGTCTGGTTTACGTGCTGGGCCGTTCTGGAGCCCTTTCCCGACCTCACTCGGCGCCTCCTTGGGCTTCCAATATTGCTTCAACAGGGCCCCCGGGGGGGCCCCGCAGGACGCCGAGAGCGAGCCAGAAAAGAGAGCACCTTGAAAGACTGCACAATCCGCGGTTGGGGCCGTCTCACGGCCCACCCATGACTCCCCGGGCAAGATGGCCCCAAGAGGGCCCGAAGACGGCCCCGAGAGCGGCCCGCAATGGGGCATCTGGAACGGCCGTTTCACATGGCTCACTATGGTCGGCTCTGGGGGACGTCCTAGTGCCTCTCGAAGCCTCCGGACCTCCGAGGGACTTCTAGATGGCCGCGAAAGGAGCCTGCCCCCGTGGGCCCCGTCATCGAGCCAGCCTCAGAGACGACCAAATCACATGCTCAGCTCTGGTTGGCCATGGGGCCGTCTTGACATCCTTTGGGGCGCCCGCGAAGCTCGCGGGGGGCCCGAGGTGGCCCCAGAGGGCCCCGGGGGGGGCAGAGAGCGAGCCAGAGTGGAACATCTGAAACAGCTGCTTGAGGTGCCCCACTCTGGTTGACTCCGCGGGCCGCCCCAGGGCCCCCCGCGGGACCCTTTGAAAACCACGCGTGGCTCCTGCGGCCCGAGACATGGCGCCGTCGGCACATGCTTCGCGCGAACAACAGATTGATATTTTCGCCCGTGCATTTGTTCAATCGGTGTTTCCGCGCGGCTCGAGCCGAAGGTTGCGTCGCGCACGCGGGCGCGCGAGGGTGCCAGCTGGGCGCGGCCGTGCGAGCGCGTGCTGCGCATGCAGGCGCTCGCGCGTTGAATGCGAGACACTCACTAAGGCCGCTCCCGACATGCAAGGTGCGCAGTGCAGCCGCAATGCGCTGTACCTCATGTTTAGAGGTGTGCTTCTGTTGGCAATTCGAAATAATATCAAATAAAGTCAGGCGGTCTGCTCCTGTCCATCGCAACCCCAACATCGAATTTCCAAAAACCTATCATCGAGCGGATCCTCCACTTCCTCCTTTTCCCCCCCCTCTAACCTCCCACCCCCCCCCTCCCCATGTGTCGATCATCCTCGACGCGCTCGGGTTGCCCCCCCGCGTCACTAGACGCGCGCCCCCGACATATCAACGCGCCCTCTCAGTGCCCCACTCGCTGAAAGAAGCGCCGCGGGTAGAGACCCGACAAAAACAGACTTGGTCGCGGCCCCAGCTCGGAGCGCAGCGCGCGCGTTTCCCGCAAATACACATCGGTTCGGCATCGGTCGGCGAAAGCAGGGCGGCCAGTTGCCCCCCAGCTCTCCCGTCGGGGCGCGCGCCTCGCGCCGCGGCATGCCTTCGCCCCCGCCGCCGCTCCCGGCTGCACCTGTCGAGAGGGTCCGTCGGCCACATTGAACTCGGAAAGGGGGCCAAACGGCAGCATGCTCGAAGTCAGCGCACTAGCTGCACCACTCCTGCCGCCCTCGCCAAGCGCAGTAGAGCGCGTGCTGAGCCCACCCCTTTGGTCAGCACCCCCAGGCTCATTTGCGAGTCCGTCAGCATGAGCACTCTCGACCCACGCGCTTTCGACATCCGCGACAGATGCCGCAAGAACGCCACTATCGCCCGTAGTTCGAGCGCGTTGTTGTGCTCTTCCCCTTGCCGGCAACCATGGAAGAGGACCCCCTGCCTCCGTCCATCGAGCTGTCCTGCGGTGGAAGATGTTGAGCTCGGGCCCCCACGACCGGGGCAGGCCATGTCGTGGTCTCACCTGCGCTCCGTCCGGGGCCCTCTCCCTAGAGCCCGACGCTCTTTGCGACCTGGGCGTAGGCCTCGCAGACGAAGACGGGGCAAGGGCAGGCGATCTTCGCCCACTGCGTACCATCTGGGCCGCTGCCCCGCAACTCGCGGCGCGCCGGCCCCGTCCTCGAACAAATAACGCCCCCCCGTCCATTGGCGCCGATGCTCCATCGCCCCGAGGGCTCTGCAAATGGTGACCAGGGTGGTCGGCCTCCACTCCTCCCCGCACTGGCAGAGGTTCAGGTCGATCCTGGCGACCTCGGACCTCGCGAGCAGCCCGAGCATGGGCGAACAAAAAACATCAAGCTGGGCCCGGGGTTCTCGATCACAAAATAGATTCCCTCGGTCGCCCGGCCCGATAAAGTGGAGGGGGGGCCGCGTGCATCCGACGCCGCCACCGCCACCGCAGACGTCGGAAGAGACGCTCGAGGTTCGGAACCTCGAGGAGGTCGCACTCGCAGCCCTGCATCAGATCCCAGGCCCCCCCCCCCAGAGAGAGACGCAGCAAGGATCGCCTCGAGGAGCCTCTCGCTGCCGGCGACCAACTCACGAAAGCCAGGCGTCCCCATATCTGGGGATGCAGGCGCATCGCCCTCGCCCCCCTCGGCGTCCACCTCCTGGTCCACGTCGGCGCGTGCTCGGGCTGCCTGAATCGTCCAAGACTGCAGGGCGCCGCGACTGAGCTCGGCCCATCTCCTCCGCGCAAGGCTTCGCAACGACCGCTGCAAAACCACCCTCCGACGCGTCCGCCACGTTAACCTTCTCCAACCAAGGCGCCTCCATATCCGCCTCCATGAACATGCGTAGCGCTGAGAGCGGCTGCAGCTTGCTTCGAACCTGATAATCCAACACCTGCCACGAAGCCCCCCCCCCCTCGCTGAAACCGGTCATCCAGCGGCAGGCGGCGTCCAAGATACAGGACGCCGCCCTGTTGGTCATGATGGCCCACGTCAGTCCCAGCGAGCTGCCGAGAGCCGCGGGATGCCCGACCCATGAAGACCACCGCTTCCGTCGCCAGTGCCATCTCCCTCATCTTGTCCTGGGCGACGCGGGGCCTGCGCGGCCTCGACCCAATCGACGGGCCAAGACCCCTCGTCAGGCCCTCGCCCCAGTCCTCCTTGTTCACTGGAAGCCCCTGCGCCACTCGGTGCGCCGTCACCCTTTCCCTGTCGCGGCCCAGCTCCCCCCCGTGCTCCGAGCGCAACTTCGGCCCGATGTAGTCGTCGATGTAGAGTGGGAGCATCAGCTGGACCTTCTCGAAGGACGGGGCAGGCCGCCCCAAGTTGATCTCGGGCAGGCTCTCCAGCGCGTCCGACGGACAGCCGCGGGCCAAGAAGACTGCCCAGCTAGGCCCCATGACTGGGGACATGGCCCCACCTCCGATGTCGTCGGGCTCGGGCTTCGGCGTGGAGACCCCCTGCCTGCCCGCGCAGTCGTAGATCTGCTGCGGGGCCACCTCGGGCAATGCATAATAGTCTGCCAATGACGCTGGCCACCGTAGCTGGTCGCCAGTCGGGAACGTCGCCCTGGCAAGAGCAGAGCCGCCGCCCATGTAGGATCGATTCGCCCAGCTCCAACAGTGACAGGGATGCGGGAGACCCCAGCGGCACCCAAGGTGGGTCCTGGAACAAGAGGTTGACAATTCTGCAGTCCCAAACCAGGCGGCTCCCCCACCTCCTTGCCCGACTCGCTCAGGTTCTTGGCGACAAAGAACACGCCGACCCGTCCGCGCATGTTTCCGCGTAGCCGACCATCCCCAGCGAAGCATTCGAAGAGTGAGCTCCGATCAGTTGTCGGCCCGCCGCCAGCCTGGGTCGGCGTAGCTGCGCGCGTTCTCGTAACGGCCCCAGTCTCGACCTGGCCCACTTCCTTGATCATCTCGTCGCCGAAGTCCCCGAGGTGCGCCCGCGCCGTTTCCGAGAGCCCCACGATGTCCAGGCCCTTCGTTTTCGGCGGCGTCGCCGAGACGCCCTTGGCCACCAGGGGGCAGATGTCCCCATTAGCGAGCCGCTTGCCAGTCGTCATCATTCTCGCCAACGCACGCGTAATCCGGTAATCCAATGCTCCTTCCCCTCCCAGGCGGCAGATCACAGCCCTGCCGTCGTTGGTGGTGCCCTGGAGTCCAGCCTGGGCGCGCCTGTCCCGCAAGTCGTTGATGATGGCCGTCTGCAATGGGGTCGCAGTCCGCCAGTCCGGCCAACCCCTCCGCCGCTTCAGGACCAGGGTCTCCTGGCCCAGATGACCCGCCGCCAACCCTCGAACAGCCGACGATGCCCTCTGAGCTCGAGCAAGCGTCAGCCGCAGCTGCCTCTCGCCCATACCCCGAGAAGGGCGAGCAGAAAAACGCGCGCGGCATGAGGGGGGGCGTCCGCGACGGGCCCCACCCCCTCTCGTCCATCATCACCAGGGACAGGGCCCCCCAGGAGACTAACGCCCCGACGCGAGAAAATTACACTGTGACGTACCCAACCCATTTGTATCAATGGAAACGAGGAGGTGGCCGAAACTTGCATGGAAAATCACATTCATGTGTAAGCTACTTGGGACACGCGCCTATGGCATGACGCGCAGGAGAACCATGCAAGAACGAGGGGCGACTGCTACAGGCTCGAAGAGGATATGGGGAGTCGGGAACGCAGAGCAGGAGAAAAACGCGCGGGAAGCCGAACCATCAGAACGGCAGCAGCAGAGGGAAGGTGACTGCAGGAGGAGAACAAGGACGAAAGCGGCGTCAGATTTTAGTCTGCGGTGGGTACCCGCTGTGCTGGCCCCAGCAGGCCTCGAAAGTGGCGACAGTTTCACAGATCGCAGCCCCCCAGGGATGGCGAGGTCTAATTTGAATCTGCGGTGGGTACCCACTGTGCTGGGTCCCCCAGCAGGCCTCGAAAGTGGCGACAGTTTCACAGATCGCAGCCCCCCAGGGACGGCGAGGTCTAATTTGAATCTGCGGTGGGTACCCACTGTGCTGGGCCCCCCAGCAGGCCTCGAAAGTGGCGACAGTTGCGCAGATCGCAGCCCCCCAGGGATGGCGAGGTCTAATTTGAATCTGCGGTGGGTACCCACTGTGCTGGGCCCCCCAGCAGGGCTCGAAAGTGGCAACAGTTCCACAGAGCGCAGCCCCCCAGGGATGGCGAGGCCTAATTTGAATCTGCGGTGGGTACCCACTGTGCTGGGCCCCCCAGCAGGCCTCGAAAGTGGCGACGGTTGCGCAGATCGCAGCCCCCCCAGGGATGGCGAGGTCTAATTTGAATCTGCGGTGGGTACCCACTGTGCTGGGCCCCCCAGCAGGGCTCGAAAGTGGCGACAGTTCCACGGAGCGCAGCCCCCCAGGGATGGCGAGGTCTAGTTTGAATCTGCGGTGGGTACCCGCTGCGCTGGGCCCCCCAGCAGGCCTCGAAACTGGCGGCAGTTTTGCAGATCGCAGCCCCCCAGGGATGGCGAGATCAAAGGCAGGCAGGCAAGGGGGAAGAGAGGGGCGGGAAGGGGGTGGGAAGGAGACGCGCGCGGGAAGGAGACGCGCGAGCAGTGCTCTATTCAAAGCGAGAGCCCAACGCAGGAGGGTTGGGAAAAAAGTGTCGTCGAAGTAGAGTTCGGCGCCGGAGACGCCCCCGCCCGACCCCGAGAAATCGGCCACCCCCACGAAGCCGCGCAGCCACGGGGGCGCGACCAAGCAGCCACGAAGGCCCGCGAGGCGACTGGAAGGCAATAAAGCAACCCAGCAGTAGCCGTCTCCACCAAGAGCGTGGCCCTGCGCATTGAGCGCGCGCTTGGCCAGGACTTCCCACGGGGGCCGCGGCGGCAACCTATTCGTGATCCGCGCCCGTCGAGCTGCCGTCCTTGGCGCCCTGCAGATGCTTCAGCTTCTCCGTCGCCTCGTCGTCGGCCACGAGGTTGGCGGGCCCCGCGTCTCCGCCCACCTCGAGGTGCTCGCCCGCCATGGACCAGTCGACCTTGGAGCGCCACTTGCTCCCGCTCTGCTGCCCCTTCGGCCGCCGCCAGTCGCTCGCGCGCTTCCCGCCCCCGCAGGCCTTCCATGGGGGCCGAAGACAGGTGGGCTCGGCCGCGGGGCTGTCGATGAGCTGATCCATCATGCTGTCCAGCAACATGGCCAGCATCGTCACCTCCGAGCTGTGGGTCGCCCGCTCCTTCGACCCAACCGCTGGATCCCGCCGTGGCCGCCCGCCCCGAACGGCGCAACTTTCGGAGGACCGCGGGGGCGACCCTCGCCTTCACCCCGCCGACGGGCACCATCCGCGCATGCTTGAACTTCTCAGGTGCGGCGAGCAGCCCGTAGCGAGGGCCCCGACTCTCGTCCTTCAGCAACTGGATGCGCTCCTGCAGCTCCTCGTCCGCGCGACCGACCTGTTCCCAAGACCCCGCGCTGTCGTTAGACCTCGCAAGAGATCCCGTGCACACCGTGGCCTTGGAGGAGTCGGTCGCGACCGTGTCCACGTGCTCGTTCAGCTTCGATATGGAGTCGTCGATCTGGGTGCTGGCAGGCTGCCCTGCTCCTTCACTCACCGTCGGCACCTCTGGGCTGGGCGGGGCTGCGTCCGCAGCGCGATCCGGCCTCTCGACCGAGACCCCTGGGTCAACGTGCCGAGAGACTGCCCAACCCTCGGGTTCTGGATGGCACCCGTCAAGTCGATCACGGCCCGCTGCAGGGCCTGCTGCTGGTTGGCGAGCTTCGCGAAGGGGCGGCGGGGAGTCGGCTCGTCATCAGAGTCCGCCACCTGGGACCCGAGGGCCCTGTCGTCGTCGTCGTCGCTGGCCGCGGACCCTCTCTCGGAGCCGGAGTCGCTCGAACCGCCGTACGTCCACGCCCAGAGGAAGTAGCCCACCACGAGCGCGCCCCCCGCGGCCACGAGGACATACTCCAGACCTCCGCTCTCCTAGTACTCGCAGAGGGTGTCGTACACATGCTGCACATCCTCGACGGCCTCGCAGACCGCACGGGCCCCGTCATACGTCGCACGAATGATCGAGCCGCGGCGAAAGAAACGCCACAACCGCCAGCACATGAAAAATATGGCGCTCAACGATCCCCAGCTCCGCGTGGCCCACAGCACCGCGAAGATGTTCCCAAGACCACCAGTGATCCACGCAGCGAACCCACTCTTCGCAATCCTCTTCTTCGGCTTGGGCGGGGCTTTGTTGGACTTGACCTTGCCGTTCTCGGAATCCACCTGGGGCCTCGCGATCGCCCGCCCCGCCGCTGTGATCACCGAGTCCTTCGCCCGCGCCGACACGCCAGGGTGTTCAGTCCACTCCACGCCCGCTGTGGGTGTCGTCTGCGCACGCTTCTTGTCCCTGACGTCGATCATGACAATGCGATTCGTCGGGCCCGCTGCCGCCCACAGCCCAAGATAGTCGCCCCCCGCCTTGGTCACCAGGAGCATCACCACCCCGTGGGGCAAGGCGGGCTGCGCACGTAGATCCCGTTCCACCCCGCCCATGGAGCCATCGTCCACCTCGTAGTGGGCGTGCCCACCAGCACGTCACTCTCGTCGTAGTACTCGCGGGCGCCTCCGAATGCGCCCTCGAGAGGCCCACTCTCTGGGACCAGGTAGTGCAGCTCCAACACCACCGGGAGGAGAAGCACAGCGAGCGCCCCGCACGCCGTGATGTCGGCCTCCGCGCGTCCCGTGGCGGGGGTTCGGAAGCAGGCTGGTGCTTCGGTTCGTCGGTCGATGGGCTCGCTGGAACCCCAAACCAACTCGAACCGAAAAAACTATGAGCACAGACGCGGAGCGAACGACATCACAATGCAGAGCAGCGCCCACGAAGGGGCCAAGGCAAGGCCACTCAGTGCAACGAGAGCTAGACTGCAAACGGCCCCCGACCCCGCACCATGAGGCAAAACGCTATCGTGTGAAAACAGTTATTTTTTTCGTGCAGACCACAAAAGGTTATTAGAACATTCTTTGGTGGCCTATAGGCAAGCCCAAACGCTTCGCCACTGCTTGAAGGACCTCCGACTGCTCGTGTTTGCTCCGCGCTGTTCTCTTCCAGCTCGTCGCCTTCGAAGAGGAGGAGGAGGAGGACGAGGAGGAGGAAGGAGGAGGAGGAGGAGGAGAGGGAGGAGGAGGAGGCCACCCCCCGGAAGCGGCCGTCCTCGAGGAGGAGGAGGGGGGGCACTTGTAGTTCCCAGGTTCTTGGAGTCTTTGGGTCTTCGGGTCTTCGGGTCTTCGGGGGGAGGGTCGGGACTGCGGTCTGCGGATGGCGGATGGGTCTGCGGTCCTCCTGTCCTCGGGGGTCTTTGGTCTCTACGTCTACGTGACGGACGGCGTCGTCGTCGCCGCTGCCGCCACCGACGTTGTCGCCTTCGTTGTCGTCCTCCTCCGCGCCGTCGTGGTCGTCGTCGTGATCGTCGCCGTCGTCGTAGCCGTCGTCGTCGTCGTCGTCGTCGTCGCCGTTGTCATCGTCCTTGAGGTCGAGGTCCAAGGCCGAAGATCGAGATTCTGGGCCGTCCTGGGCCCAGGAAACACCGGCCTTCCTCCTTCCTCCTCCTCCTCCCCCTCCTCCTCCTCCTCCTCCTCCTCCTCCTCTCCTCCTCCTCCTCCCCCTCCTCCTCCCCCTCCTCCTTCTTCTCCTCGTCCGTCGCCATTTTGGCTCATGCCATCCACCAGCGGATGACAGCCCTATTGCTCAAGCTCGCTAGGCATCATGTCTCGCGGTGTGAGAAGCGGGGAGGTCTCCGACATGGAGGTGGCTGTGGGAGGCGCCCCAGCCGGTGGCGCCCTTTCATCATCACGTGCTTCACATAGGTCGCGAACTCGTGTTTCTGCTGACCGTCTCGTTCAGCGACTCTCCGGCAAGGTGGACCAGCTCGCCGCGCAGGCGCAGCTGGCTGAGGAGGCGCTCACGCTCATCGTGGGGAACTCGGAGGTTGGGGCTTGGCTCAGGGCGGTAGTGCCTGCTGTCGTGGCCCTGGTCCGCGGCGAGGAGCCCCAGTGGCTCGACGTGCTCCGCCGCAACGTCGCGCTGCACGCCGACGCGGTGGACATCGATGTGGAGCACGCCTCGGCCACCCAACTCCGTCGGGCGCAGCATGGGCCCAAGCTGGAGGAGAGGAGGCGCTCCCCTTCCCGCCAGGCCGCCTGTATGCGTGCTGAGGCTCCCGAGTTCGTCCGGCGTGCCCCCGCCTCCATAGTCGGGAGCAACTGCACGTGCGGCTGTGTATTGTATTCTTCCTGCCACTGGACCGAGCTCCTGGCAACATCAGCTATTGTTTTGCAGTCTCCCACCGCCGCCAGGGGAGTATTTTCTGGCTCAGCGGCACAGGAGACCCCCGCTCCGCCCTCGAAGGCGCGGGAGGTGCGGCTGGCAGAGGTCGTCGTCGATGGCGCCGCGGACGTGGTCTGCGCCGACGCTGTCGTGGAGGTCGACGGGGAGCCGTTCGTGGCTGACGTTGCGGAGGTCTGTCCTCCGTCTAACGGCTCTCTCCAGGAGGCCGACGGCGCCATGTCCGAGCCGCTCGTGAATTCCATCGTCTCCGCCGTGCATTTTTCCGAGACCGACGTCGAGGACGACGACTCGGGCTGCGACAGCGACGGCCCCGACCAGAACGTGGCCGCTGGCGGCTTCAGGCTTCTCACTGTGGGGTCCCACCCCCCCTTGGTGAACGGCCCTGTGGGTGGGGCAAGACCTGCGTTTGCCGACTTCGACGACGATATGCTGACCGACCGTGAACCCGTCAGCAGGCGGAAGCCCTCCCCGCAGCGGTTCTGCAGCCGCAAGCGGCGCGTTCTGGCCCGTGGCTCGTCGTCAACTTTCAGCGCAGGTACCAGTTCCAGAGATCACCACCCAGAAATGCCCGAGGCGGATTGCAAGCAGATGTGACGGCTTCCTGCTCCTCCCGTTCGTGCACTTCGTGATCATCCTGCTCCACCACTTCCAGGAAGGCAGGACTTGGGTGTTCATCCGCGGTTGATGTGGAACAATATCCTCCTTCTCCTCCTCCTCCTCCTCCTCCTCCTCCTCCTCCTCATCATCATCATCATCATCATCATACTTCCAGTACCCCCCTGCTTCCTGCTCCTCCTCGAGCGCCGCCTCCTACTCCTCCGCCTTCCTCCTCCTCCTGCGTCACCCTCTCCCTCATCCAATAAATTCCTGGAATGCCGTCTCCCCTTCTCATCGTCCTCGTTTTCGTCGTCAGTGTAGCCCTGGTCATCCTCGTTGTCATCGCTGCCCACCAAAACACAGCATCGTCATCATCATCATCATCATCATCATCATCATCATCATCATCATCATCAGCAGCATCATCATCATCATCATCACCATCATCATCATCATCAGCATCAGCATCAGCATCAGCATCATCATCATCAGCATCATCATCATCAGCAGCAGCATCAGCATCATCAGCATCAGCATCGTCATCATCAGCATCACCATCATCGTCATCATATTGTTTCAGCATCGTCATCATCATCGTCATCAATATCAGCATCACCAGCAGCATCACCATCATCAGCATCATCATCATCAGCATCATCGTCGGTATCATCAGCTTCATCAGCATCAGCATCAGCAGCATCATCAGCATCATCAGCAGCAGCATCATCAGCATCAGCATTATCATCAACATCATCATATTCATCATCATCATCGTCGGTATCATCAGCTTCATCAGCATCGTCATCATATTTATCACCATCAGCAGCAGCAACAGCAGCACAATCATCATCAACATCATTATCAGCAGCATCGTCATCATCATCAGCATCATCATCAGCATCACCATCAGCAGCATCATCATCATCATCAACATCATCAGCATCACCATCGTCATCGTCATTACCATCGTCACCAGCAGCATCAATAGCGTCGTCGCCATTATCTCCATACGCATCATCACCACCACCAGTACCAGTACCATCATCATCACCATCATCAACAACAATCATGTTGAGACTGTTCGCACCGATGTGCCCGCGTGCCATTCAACACTTATATCCGAAACCTTCGGTACCCACCCTGTTCGTCTTCGAACGTACCTCATGGGGGTACATCTTTCTTACCTGCCACGTGCATTCAGCGCAGCCTTCTGGAGCACGAGAGAAATTAGCAGGAGGGGGGATAGATGCAGAAAACACGTGTCACAACCAAACGGGCAGATCAGGCGGGCACACCCTAGCGGGAGGGTCGGGCAGGTGAGCCCAGGCGGCCAGGTCGAGCACGCGGGATGCTGAAGCGTGAATCCTTCACATTTAGTCCGGCATTCCGGTCCCCAAGAAGCCCAAAACATGGCATCAGAGCAGAACACCTTGCTCTGATTGTCCCTGCGATGTATATCTCTTTAATACACAACCGCAGGACGATGAAGGAAGCATGTACTTGCATCAGTGCGGAAGCCGGGTAAAAAATAGCAGTAAGGAAACCCGCGACAACCAAAACATGCAGCACCTGTCGCTGCGAAAATTGTGCGAGCAGCAAGGACGGATGAATGCGAAAAGTGAGGCTGGCACTCTCTTCCTCCCCCCCTACAATCGTCTGTCCCCCTCCCCCTCCTCGTCCTCCACCTGAAAACTGGATCATGGAAGTGGCGTTGCCCCAACCGCCGCCGCACATCAGAAATCAGGGCCTCGAGCGGGCGCAAGGGGGGCCCTAAGGGAGCTCCAGGCTGAAAAGCATCATGCAGCCCTGCATATGTCCCCACACCTTTGTCCGGCACTCTGGACGAGGACGTCTACGTTATATAATCTGTGCGCAACATATGAAAGTGCGGTATCCGCGCACTTTCCAAATTCAACTGATCGTGAAACGCTGCGAACAAACAAAGGAGAAACATTACGCGAAATAACTGCTACAACCGCATGTTTATTAAACATCGCTTCGAAACCGAAAAGCTGGCTCTGCACTGCAACGGCTCTGTATGTCCCGACGTCATAACCGCAGGACGCGGAAAAACGTATTTCCTAGTGGCTGT
>CAUYUJ010001629.1:42500-51384 GCA_963575745.1 Prorocentrum cordatum
CACAACAGTCCTACTCCTTCGCACCCCGACTGACTTGATTCGTACGCAAATCCACTCGGGATCACCGATGAAGCAGGCGTGGCACTTCGGCACCCCGAGGAGGAGCCGCTGGGGGGTGTTACACGGGCCCGTTCGCGCCCACCCTATGAGCATGCCTCGAGCGGCTCCCCTGCCTCTGGCCACAGACCGAGGACTCCTCTTGGGAGCCCCATGACCACCGCGATGACGCAAGCGCCTCCTCCTCCTCCTCCTCCTCCTTCTCCCTTCATCCTCTTCCCTTCATCCTCACTCCCTCGCTTCATCCTCACTCCCTTCATCCTCCTCCTCCTCCTCCTCCTCCTCCTCCTCCTCCTCCTCCGTCCCTCCTCCTCCGTCCCTCCTCCTCCTCTTCCTCCTCCTCCCTCCTCCTCCTCCTCCTCCACCTCCACCTCCACCTCCACGCTCCTCCTCCCTCCTCCTCCCTACCCCTCCTCCCCCTCCCCCTCCTCCTCCTCCTCCTCCTCCTCCTCCTCCTCCTCCTCCTCCTCCTCCTCCGCCTCCTCCTCCGCCTCGTCCTCCTCCTCGTCCTCCTCCGCCTCCTCCTCCTCCCCCTCCTCTCCTCCTCCTCCTCCTCCTCCTCCTCCTCTTCCTCCTCCTCCCCCCTCCTCCTCACTCTCCTCCCTCTTCTCCCTCTCCTCCCTCTCCTCCCTCTCCTCCCTCCTCCTCCCTCCCTCCTCCTCCTCCTCCTCCTCCTCCTCCTCCTCCGCCTCCTCCGCCTCCTCCGCCTCCCGCCTCCCGCCTCCTCCTCCTCCTCCTCCTCCTCCCTCTCCTCGCCTCCTCCTCCTCCTCATCATCATCATCATCATCATCTTCCACGGCCTCCGTCTCCGCCCACTTCGTCGCCGACGTCGTGTTCCTCTTCAGGGTCCGCAATAAGGGACGAGGCCACTTTCCCATAAGTTAAACTCCGATGTTCCATGGACAACATCAGGAAAAAAACAAGGAGCACTGTAAAACAACCAAGGAGCACGGAGCCCCTCCCAAACGAAAAGGGTTCCTTCTTCAGCGGCCCGACTGTACAGCAGGCGGAGCACTTGACCACCCCAAGGATGAGCCGCCAGCGGGGGGTTGGGGGCGAGAAGGCGCGCTCGCGTCCAGATCGCTGGGACGTATCGGGCCAACCGCCTGGTGCTGGCCCCCGCCTCCTGTCTCCCGAACCCCCTGTATGATCCCCGCGATGCAGCGGGCGTAACACTTGGGCACCCCAAGAAGGAGGCCGCCAGGGACGCTGCGCGGGCCCGCTCTCCGGCGGCTTGCGTCTGACTGATTCCAAGCCCCCTCCTTTGAGAGCCCCGTATCGGCGGCGAACGAGGGCGGGAAGTGAGTGACTACCTACCAGACCACCCAAACCCAACCCGAAGACCCGAATTTCGGGCTGGGGATGTACAGGTTTTTTTCAGTGTTCCCCGACCCCCCCACTGGAAATGGAGGGCACATCGGGGCGTTCGGGTTGGGTTGGTGTGGCTTGGCGGGCGGGAAATGAGCAAGAGAAGACCTTCGGGGCCTCTCAGAAGCCCTCGCGCCTTCTGGGAAGTCTTCTGCACCCCTGGGGAAGGCCCAGAAAACTTCTCACAGCCCCCAGGACTTCCGAGCCCTCTGCGAAGGCCCACCCCTTCTCACCTCCTGGGGAATTCAGGGAGTACCAATACCGCTACGCCACGGACATTTCCCGGGGTGCGTTCTGGCCAGGATCCCGAGGCGAATCCAGCGGTGGCGACGGGGGCCTCCCCTGAGGTCGAAAAAGGGGGGTCACGGGCGAAGGGCAGCGGTATCGGTACCTTGTCCTCCTGTGGCTCGCCGCCGACCGCAGGCAACCGCGACGTGGCAGATGCAGCATCAGGTTTAGGTCGGGCCTGTCCCCCGACAGGCGGATTTGGGCGAAATGTAGAACTATCCTGGCGAAGGACCCAACCATGCGCATATGTGAATACCGCAATTCTGAATCTCATCTTTGCCCGCGCTCCCTATGGGGCCACGAGCCGTGCGAGGGGCGCGCCGGGATGCGCGGCGGGGCACGCGACGCGAGCGAAGACGATAGGTCTGCGCGCGAGAGACCGAGCGCGAAAGAGTCGGATTGCGAATGCGTCTGCGTGCGAATCAGTCCACGCGCATAAGCGTCGACGCCCATGTCGGCGCTCTCCCCCCGAGGAGCGCGCCCGCGTCCTTCCAGTTTTTTGTTGGGGGGTTATTCCCTCTCTTTCTCTATCTCTCTCTCTCTATCTCGTCTCTCTCTCTCTCTCTCTTGTTTGTTTTTTTTGTTTTTCTCTCTCTCTCTCTCTCTTTCTCTCTCTCTCTCTCTCTCTCTCCCTTTTTCTCTTTTTCTTTGTTTGCTCTCTCTCTCTCCATGTTTCTATCATTTCTCTATTTCTCTACATCTCTATTTCTCTATTTCTCTATTTCTCTATTTCTCTATTTCTCGATTTCTCTATTTCTCTATTCCTCTATTTCTCCATATTTCTTGGTTTTTCTCTCTCTCTCGTCCTCTCTCTCCTCTCTCCTCTCTCCTCTCTCCTCTCTCCTGTCTCCTCTCTCCTCTCTCCTCTCTCCTCTCTCCTCTCTCTTTTTTTTTTTTCTCTCTCTCTCTCTCTCTCTCTCTCTCTCTCTCTCTCTCTCTCTCTCTCTTTCTCTCTCTCTCTCTCTCTCTCTCTCTTTCTCTTGGCCTGTGCGCGCCCGCGTCTGAGGCTGCGGGCGCAGCGCCACGCGGGGCCCCCGCGACGCGCGCCGGTCGCCCCGAAAGGGGCCCCCGCGACGCGCGCGGGTCGTCCGTTGCGCGGAGCAGAGAGAACTGGCTGGCTGATAGCGGGCAAGGCCGTGGCCGCCGGGCAGAGAGACGACGGGGGCGAGCGAGGCTCTGGGCAGAGCGCAGCGCGGAATTCCCGCGACGCGCGCTGGTCGCCCCGAGAGGACCCCAGCGACGCGCGCGGGTTGCCCGCGGCGCGAAGCCAAACGGTCAGACCGTCGAGAGACGGCGAGGCTCGGGCGGGCCGCTTTTCACGTCAAGCATCGCGGATAAACTCGGTGAAGCCCAGCTCCCTGGCGAGAGCCGTCGCCTCCCTCCTGCGCCGCTTCGCGCGCGTAGCAAACTGCTCCAGCTGCTTCCGCAATCCCTCCGGCGGCCCTGCCGGGAAGATCTCGATGCGCGGCGCCCGCGTGAGACGGAGGTCCTCGTGGCGCGTGGCGCGCGAGAGCAGCGCGTAGAGCTCCAGCCGCCAGTCGTCGTCCTCCTTCCTACCGTTCCCCACCTCGTGGGGGCCGCAGTCCAGGATCACGCCTGGGCGACGTCGGCCGAGGGGGCAGCGTGCTGGACAGCCGACGGCCCAGGGCGAGAATCCACGAGACGGAGAGAAGGCTTCCAAAACGTGTGAGGGGCCACGAAACGTGCGTGGGGCGAGCCAAAATAGGGCGGCGCCGCCATGCGGGCAGCGGCGCTGGGGCCTTAGATGGAGCTCCCTGTGGGGCCACAACAAGTGTGAAGGGTGTGCCAGAATGGGGCGGCGCCGCCATGCGGGCTGCGCCACTGGGACCCTAGATGGGGCTCCCCAATGGGGCCACACAGCGTGTGAGGGATGTGCCAAAATGGGGCGGCGCCGCCATGCGGGCTGCGCCACTGGGACCTTAGGTGGAGCTCCCTATGGGGCCACGAAGCGCGTGAGGGGTGTGCCAAAATGGAGCGGCGCCGCCATGCGGGCTGCGCCACTGGGACCTAAGATGGAGCTCCCTATGGGGCCATGAAACGTGTGAGGGGTCTACCAAGATGGGGCGGCGCCGCCATGCGGGCCGCGCCACTGGGACTTCAGGTGGAGCTCCCTATGGGGCCACGAAGCGTGTGAGGGGTGTGCCAAAATGGGGCGGCGCCGCCATGCGTGCTGCGCCACTGGGACCTTAGATGGAGCTCCCCATGGGGCCACGAAGCGTGTGAGGGGTGTACCAAAATCGGGTGGCGCCGCCATGCGGGCTGCGCCACTGGGTCTTCAGGTGGGGCTCCCTATGGGGCCACGAAGCGTGTGAATGGTGTGTCAAAATGGGGCGGCGCCGCCACGCGGGCTGCGCCAGTGGGACCTTAGGTGGAACCCCCTTAATGGGGCCACGAAGCGTGTGAGGGGTGTGCCGAAACAGACACATGCGGAGAGCAAAGGCAAGGAGGGGGAGGAGGGAGGAGGAGGAGGAGGTGAAGGAGGAGGAGGAGGAGGCGGAGAAGGAGGAGGAGAGGAGGAGAGGAGGAAGGAGACGCGGGGCACCGTCTCTTCAAAACGAAGACCCAACACCACAGGATGATTTGGAGAAAACATGTTCAAAAAGAACTTCAGAAATCGTCCCCAGACTATTTTATACTATTTTTGAAAATCCCCCATGTAGAGGGACAGACCCGGCTTAACATCAGGTCAGGCCTTTCCCCCACCGGCGGATTCTCAACGAAAAATTATAAATCCCCCAAGTCTCAAAAATGATCAAAACTTGTCAGTTAAAGAATCGTCCCCTATACTATGCTTTAGAATATATTTGAATATTCCTCCTGCCCCCCCCCTGCAGAGCGAACCCCCCCTCTCCCCTGCAGCCCCTCCCTTTGCCGAGCGGACCCCCCCTGCAGAGCAGTCAGCCCCCCCCTGCAACCCAGCTCACCCCCCGTCGTCGTCGTCGTCGTCGTCGTCGTCGTCGTCGTCGTCGTCGTCGTTGCGTCGTCGTCGTCGTCGTCGTCGTCGCTCGCGTCATCGTCGTCGTCGTCGTCGCTCGCGTCGTCGTCGTCGTCGCCGTCGTCGTCATCGTCGTCGTCGTCGTGGTCGTTGTCGTCGTCGCTCTCGTCGTCGTCGTCGTCGTCGACGTATTCGTTTTCGTCGTCGTTTTCGACGTCCTCGTCGCCTTTCATTTCCACAGGCACCCGGAGCGCCCCAGATCGGCGGCACTGGCCGGAGGCCACTACAATATTTGAATATTCCTCCTGAAGAGGGACAAGCCCGACAGGCGGATTGTGAACGAAAACTTAGAAATAATCAAACCATACTCAAGCATGTTCAAATACTAGAAAAATCGTCCCCAGACTATTTTGGACTATCTTTGAATATTCCTAAAAGCTCAAGAACTCAAACATGCCCTAAATATTCAAAACAAACAAAAATGCCCTAACAGCTCAAAAATGGTCAAATATAGTAAAAAGAACAATCCCAAGACTATGTTTTGACTATCTGCGAATACTCCTGCTGCAGAGGGACAGGCCCGACTTAGGTGTACAGTGGGGGCGCGCATCAAGAAACCACATGCTTTTCGTGAGGGCATCATGGGTCTCTTCGCTCCTCGCGCTGCGCGGTGACTTCCCGCAGCCGCTGAAGGAGCCGCTGCGCTCGGGATGCTTGAGGTTTCCCTTCAGTTGCACCTCTCGCGCAGCTTTTTAGGGTCGGGTTTCTTGCGAGGGTTTCTTTGAGTATCGTTCAACCGATCCCCATCCCAAGCGGCGCGGCCTGGGCCCCACTGGCCGCTCTACCCCCCCTGGATAGGGATATAGGTCCTTCCCTTCGGGTTTCGAGGGGTGTATCCCCAACAGGGGTGGCAATTTGGTGGGGGCCTCGAATCAGGAGGAACAAAAAAGCAGTAGGAAACTTGGAACAAACTTTTTTGCGCCCTGCTCGTAAAGGCCGCGGGTTTGCTTTGCATGGGCTGAAGATTCTACGGCCTCGAGGTGGATAACATGTAAAACAGGGCGTCGCACAGGGGATGGGGATGGGGATCGGTCACAAGACACCGATGCTTGCGGCCGCGCCCGCACTGTAGCCCTCGAGCACCCCGGAGTGCAGCCGCCGTGGGGCACGGAGCCGCTCGCACGGCCAGCGAGCACGGCGAGCGGCTCGAGTGAGGAGCGCCTCCTCCGGTCCTCTTCCCCGGGGGGGAGGGGGTCCGAGGGGGGAGTCCTGGTCCTCCTCCTCCTCCTCCTCCTTATCTCCTCATCTCCTTATCTCCTTATCTCCTTATCTCCGCCTCCTCCTCACCCTCCTCCTCATCCTCCTCCTCCTCCCACTCCAGGTCCTCCCCCTTTCAGGGTCGGCGGCACCGGCCGTCAGGCCTTAACAATCAGGAACGCTTGCTTTTCAAGAGGGGCTCGGTCGTTCCTCAGGCTTGCATGCGTTATCAATCGCTCCTCATGCGTCATGTCTTACATATCGTGCCTTATGTGTCGTTCCTTATGTGTCGTTCCTTATCAATCATTCATGATGTACTATGCATCGTTCCTGATGCATCGATCCTTATGTATCGTTATCCCCTGGGAGACAGGGGCTTCGTTCCTGACTTCTCGCTCGTTGGGTCGGGCCGATGGCTGGATTGTGGCGGCGTCTCGAGCGGCTCGCTCGATGCCGTGGGGGCCGGAGGACCACGTCGGCGTGACTCGAGCGAGGCCGGCAAGCGAGAGTCCCCGAGGGTGCGGCCGGGGGAGGGCCTGGAAGCGAACCGATGAGCCAGATCGTGACTACCTACCAAACCACCCCAACCCAACCCGAAGACCCGAAATTCGGGTTGGGGGGGGTACGGGCTTCATGTGTGTTTTCTCGACGTTCCCCGACCCCCCCCCAAGTGGAAATGGAGGGCAAATTGGGGCCTTCGGGTTGGGTTGGGGTGGTTTGGCGGGTGGTGAGATCGGCGATCGAAGTAGGAGACCTCACAAGAAACCCAGCCCTGACACCCCGAGACGTCCACTGAGTTTTGCTGTGGGAACGCCACACTTTCCGTGTGTATATATATATATATAGATACACAAAATAAAACCTTCGAAACCCAGAAAACCCAGGACATCCTGGAGGCAAGCAGGGTGTCTCTTGGCATGGGTCTCCACTGTAGTAGCAGCGACATGGCAGGTGTGGCTTTTGGAAGGCCCAAGGGAGAAGCGGCCCGATGGCATCCTAACGCTCCCAACTTCGCGCTTCGCGCTCTGCGAAGCGCGAAAAACTTCGCGTTCCGCGAAGTGCGAAAAACTTCGCGCTCTCGCGCCGCACCCCCCAAATTGAGAAAAGAAGGACGAGGAGGGGGAGAAGGAACCAGGACCGCGAAGCGCGAATCACTTCGCGCCCTCGTGGGAGCCCTTGGCATCGCACTCGCCCGCTCGCGACCAGACCGCGGGGATGTCTCGAGCGGCTCGCCCGCTGCCTTGCCCAAGCTTCTCTCCTTGGAGAGCCTCGCGATCACCGCAAGATCGCAGGCGTGGCACGTGGACGCTCCTGAAGGGAACTGCTAGGGGGCAACCTTTGTATTATTATTAGGATTATTCGTACTGATATTATTATTGGTATGCTGATTATTATCAGGTTCGTCATCATTATTATTGGTAGCATTACTAGTACAATAACATTATTACTTTGCGTTCGTACTACTATGCGTACTGTGTTGAGTGTTTTTCCATGTGGGCATGCTTCTAATGGTTCGCCCGTTTCCTTTTGCCCAGACTCCTGCCTGTTTGAAGCAGGCGTGGCACTCTGGGCATCCCAAAGAGGAGCCGCCAGGGAGTGGGACACTTGCTCGTGCCATCGCTCGGACATTTACTCCCCGTACAGTCATCGGCGTCGGGCCTGTTCTTTGTCAAATTTGGCTTTGCCTGCGTGGCTCTTACTTGGTTAAGCATTAACGCCTTGGGGGGCTATTTTGTCCCTTCCTCGAGAAGTCCCCCGGTTCCCTGGGTTCCTCGGCAATGCCAACCAATGCCAAGCAATACCAAGCGATGCCAAACAAGTGGCACGCGTGCCCTGGCTCTTGCACAAAGGAGCTGCGAAGGACAGGAGGCCCTCGCCTCCTTCCTCCAGGAGGGTTTTAGGAGGATCCAGGAAGAAAGCGGAGGAGGAGGACGACGACGACGACGATTTCTGGGGCCTGGCCTGGTTTTGTTTCTAGGTCTCGGCCAAGAGTGCCTCAGTGGTTCCCCGAGAGCCGGGGGGCTACCCTGGGAAGCGTGGACAGGGGGGGGGGCGAGGGGGACGGGGAGGGGGCGAGGGGGACGAACGACGCGACGAACGACGAAAGTAAAGGGTTCCGTGGCCCAGGGGGGCTACCCTGGAAGCGTGGACAGGGGAGGGGGCGAGGGGCACCCTGGGAAGCGTGGACAGGGGGGGGGGGCGAGGGGGGCGGGGGGGGGGCGAGGGGGGCGAACGACGCGACGAACGACGAAAATAAAGGGTTCCGTGGCCCAGGGGGGCTACCCTGGGAAGCGTGGACAGGGGGGGGAGCGAGGGGGGCGAACGACACGACGAACGACGAAAATAAAGATGTCCGAGCTCTAGAGCACAGCTGTGCAAGAGAATAAGGCGATCGGGGCGGAGGGGGCGGTGTGCTGGGATGCTGGTGAGAGTGGGAGGGAGGGGGGGGGGCGACGACGACGCCGAATAAAGTGGTCGGGGGGGGGGGGGGGGGGGGGGCGGTGCGCTGGGCTGCTGGGGAGAAGGGGAGGGGGGGGCGAGGACGACGCCGAGCTGCTGGGGAGAGGGAGAGGGGGGGCGACGACGACGCCGAAATAAAGCGGTCGGGGCGGAGAGGGCGGTGCGCTGGGCTGCTGGGGAACAGGACCGGGGGGGGCGACGACGACGCCGAAATAAAGTGGTCGGGGCAGAGGGGGCAGCGCGCTGGGCTGCTGAGGAGAGGGAGAGGGGGGGGGCGACGACGACGCCGAAATAAAGTCGTCGGGGCGGAGGGGGCGGTGCGCTGGGGTGCTGGGGAGCGACACATAGCGACACATGTCGACACAACGCCGAAATAAAGTGGTCGGGGCGGAGGGGGTAGCGCGCTGGGCTGCTGAGGAGAGGGAAAGGGGGGGGCGACGACGACGCCGAAATAAAGTCGTCGGGGCGGAGGGGGCGGTGCGCTGGGGTGCTGGGGA
>CAUYUJ010001629.1:51484-78984 GCA_963575745.1 Prorocentrum cordatum
GAGGGGGCGGTGCGACGCCGAAGCGCGCTGGGCAGCTGGGGAGGGGGGGGGGGAGCGACGACGCCGAAAGAAAGTGGTCGGGGCGGAAGGGGCCGTGCGACGCCGAAGGGCACTGGGCAGCCGGGGAGGGGGGGGGGCGACGACGCCGAAATAAAGTGGTCGGGGCGGACCAGCAGCGGCACCAGCACCAGCACCAGCACCAGCAGCACCAGCACCAGCACCAGCAGCGGCACCAGCACCAGCACCAGCACCAGCACTGGGCAGCTGGGGAGGGGGGGGGGGGCGACGACGCCGAAATAAAGTGGTCGGAGCTCTAGACACCCTGTGCAAGAGAATAATGCCAGCGATGCCAAGCAACGCCAAGCGATGCCAACCAATGTCAAGCAACGCCGAACCAAACAATGCCAAGTCAAGCAGCGCCAAGCAAAGCAACGCCAAGGAAAGCCAACTAATACCAAACCGTGCCAAGCAATGCACCCAACTAGTACCAACCCATGTCAAACGATGCGCCCCTGCAATAACAAAGCTTCCCCCTCGTCGAAGTCGCGCTGGGAACATCTGCGTTCGATGATCGAGGATGCTCCTCGATGGCCCTCGCCGAGAGAAAATGCACGCACACGGATGATGGCAACTCGTTCGCGGCCACATTGTACGGATGTCCCGGGCGCTTCGTTCGCCGCGGTGGAACGCGGAGGTGAAGGTGGAGGGGCTCAGCGCCCCCATTTCCCCCCCCGGCGTCCCCGGACCCGCTCGCCTTACGTGGGGGGGTCGGACGTGTTTGTTCCCCCGTCGTTTGCTGGCCCGTCCCGGTCTGGCTGGCGGCGTGGCCGCGTGGCGCGTGTGCTCCGGCCCTCGTGCCAGGTGGGCGTGCCTCAGGTTTGGAAAAACAAGGCATCTGGCCTCGGGGATAGCCGAAAGGTCCCGAAGACGTGCCCCCGAGGGGGAGAAGGAGGAGGAGGAGGAGGAAAAGGAGGAGCGGGAGGAAGAGAAGGAAAAGGAGGAGGAGAAAAAGAGGAGGACGATCAGGACGAGGAGGATGAGGAGGGGAGAGAAGAGGTAAAAGGGAGGCGGGAGGAGGAGGCGGAGGAGGAGGAACGAGGGAAGAAGAAGGGATGAGGGAGAAAGGAGGAAGAGGACGGAGGGGAGATTATGCTGCACTTTGCTGCCTGACCAAAGACGGCCAACACCTGGACCCAAAGAGGCTTTCCAACAACCGCCGAACATCTCAAACAACCGCTGAAAATCTCCTCATCCTCGACATGTTCCTCCTTCTCCCCCTCCCCCTCTTCCACTTCCCGCTTCCTCCTGCTCCTCCTCATCCTCAGCATCCTGCTACTCCTGCCCCTCCCCCATTCTACCCCCCTCCCCCTCATCATGATCCTCCTCCTCATCCTCATCATCATCATCCTGCTCCGTTGCCTCCATTCCCAATCCGCAGCATCATCCTTACCGCTCGCCGTCGTCGCCAGTCATGACCGCCAATGTGCGCTTCCGGCAACAACGGAAACGTCCCGGATCGGCGGCACTGGCCGGAGGCCACTACAACAGAAGATGTTCAAAACGTACCCCCAAATGATTAAAACGTAGCAAACCAGGTTCCCTCGCTATCTTTTATTCGTTTTGAGCTTTCCTTCTGCGAGGGACATGCCCGACTTAACGCCAGGTCGGCGACATCATGGGTGAGGTTGGCTGTCGCGCCCCCATCGGCAGTGGTAGGGCGATCGAGGGCCGACGCATCCCCACCCGAGGGTCGAGAGCTATGGCGGCTTGGGCCACGATCGAATCGTACGAAGACTACAGCACGACGACGTCGACGACGCCGGTGGCAACGGCGGCCGCATCGACGGCAAGGACGACGACGAAGACGACGACGACTTGAGAGCGGCTGTGGACTCTGACGAAAGGCTGCCTTGGCACCTCCTCGATGATGGAGATCCCGAGGCGACTGAACTTGATCTCCACCTGATAAGCCAATGATCGCCCACGGCGCGCTCTCTCAAGACATCCGGCAACTCGATAGAACTCGAGACGAATGTGTTTCGACATTTTCGGTACTGGGGGGTCAATTTCGGGCCCCAGGACCATCAGATGACGGCAGGACGGGAAACTGGCCTGGGGGAAGAGGTCGGGAGGGAGCAAGATAAGGAGCACAGACGAGGGAGGAGCCAGAAGGAACGAAGATGAGGAGAAAGATCAATGCACCTGGGGCACTTTGCGTTGTCAGTGCGCCTCCTGAGGGGTAGTAGGCAGGGGAGAAAGCTGGCAGGAAATCCTCACCGTTCTCCCCCACTGCTCCACTCACCTGGACCTCGCACCCTCACGAGGCGCTCGCGTGGCCAATCCAGAAATCCAGAAATTATCCTACTTTTCCTCCTCCTCCTCCTGGACGAACGGTGACCCTCATCCGCCCTCCTCCGACTCCTCCGCCCTCCTCCAAGCGGCACACGAAAACGCCAAAACACCGTTTAGCTCGAGCCCTGCCCTGCAGGACGCCCTCCTCCTCCTCCTGCCTCTCCTCCTGCCTCTCCTCCTCCTCCTCCTCCTCCTCCTCCTCCTCCTCCTCCTCCTCCTCCTCCACCTCCACCTCCTCCTCCTCCTCCTCCTCCTCCTCCTCCTCCTCCTCCTCCTCCTCCCTTCATCCTTACTCCCTGCCATGCGCCGCAGCGCGTCGGCGAAGGAAAATACTGTCCGCCTGAAAACGCCGCTTCGTGGGAGCAGCGGCGTCTCTGCGGCCTCTTAGTCTACATCGTGAGCGGCTGGGGGTGGGAGGGGGAGAAGGAGCAGCAGCAGCAGCAGGAGGAGAATCAACAAAATCAACTACGCATTTGCGTCAGGCAACTGGATCGCGAGCGCATGCCATCATCTGTTCTGGTGTACCAAAATCAAAAGTGACAAAAAGAAAAACGAAAACTGGCATGAACAGAAGAACTCGGAGGAGGAGCAGGAGGTGGGGGAGGAAAAGAAGGAGGATGGGGGAGGAGGAGGAGGAGGAAGAGGAGGAGGAGGAGGAGGAGGAGCAGGAGGAGGAGGGAGGGGGAGGAGGGATGAGGGAGGAGGGAGGAGAGTGGGAGGGAGGAGGGAGAGGGAGAGGGAGGAGAGAGGAGGAGGAGGAGCGGAGAGGAGGAGGAGGAGGAGGGAGGAAGGAGGAGGATAGCAGCAGCAGCAGCAGGAGGAGGAGGAGGAGGAGAAGGAAGACCCGCGCTGGATCCCCCTCCCTGGAGCTTTCCGCGGCGCCGGAGGCGCCGCCAGGGGCCCCCAGCGCCGATCTAAGAAATCCGCGCGGACCTCAGAGTTTTTGTTTAACAAAATGTTATAGTTATATCACTATCGGGTAATAATATAACTATACCCAGGTCCTCCTGCAGCTCGCTGGCGCATCCTGCACCCTTCTCCCAGTCGAACGTCGTCCTCGTCGTTCTCGTCGTTCTCCTCCTCCTCCTCCTCCTCCTCCTCCTCCTCCTCCTCCTCCTCCTCATCATCATCATCATCATCATCATCATCATCATCATCATCATCATCCTCATCCTCATCCTGATCCTCATCCTCATCCTCATCCTCATCATCATCAGCATCAGCATCATCATCATCATCATCATCAGTATCATCATCCTCATCATCATCCTCATCATCTGCATCATCATCGCCAGCATCCGCATCCTCCTCCTCCTCCTCACCATCATCATCCTCATCATCCTCCTCATCATCATCATCCTCATCACCACCACCACCGTCATCATCAACATCAACATCAACATCAAAAACATCAACATCGTCATGGTCATGACCATGATCATCATCCAGGCACACACACTCCAAGTCCCCAGTTCCGCTATCCCCTTCTTCTTCTTCTTCCTCCTCCTTCCTCCTCGTCCTCCTCCTCCTCGGCATTCCCTCCTGATCCAAGACCTACTGATGTTGCTCCTCGTGCTCATCCTGGCACTCCCCTTCATCCCCGCCCCACGAATTCCCACGAGTCCGCAAGCCGCCAGGGGCGCCCAGACCCGTAATCCTCCTCCTCGGCCTCCTCCTCGTTTCCCCTCTCCCCTTCCTGGAGCCCCGATCACCCTCCTCCTCCTCCTCCTCCTCGTCCTCCTCCTCCTTCTCCACAGCCTCCTCCTCCTCGTTCCCCCCTCCTCGGGCCGCGATCGGATTCCTCCTCCTCCTCCTCTTCCACCCCCTCCTCTTTTTCATCAGCCTCCTCTTCGTTCCCCCTCCTCTTGGGGCCACGATCACTTGTCTCCTCCCCATCCTCATCCTCCTGGGGGCGCGGTCCTCCCCCTTCCTCCGTGCAAGGCCGCATCGCAGACACACCTGGAGAACAGGACACGTTCCAGCGCAGGCACGGGAGCCGTCCCGGCGGGAGGGAGGCAGGAAGGTGCTCGACGCACTGCTTCTTCTGGCCAGTCCTCCCGGGGCAACCGCAGAGATCGAACAACGAGAGCCTGCCTGCTCCGCACCCCGCCTCCCCGAGCCCCGCTCCGCCTGCGTCTGCCACTGCATGCCGCGAGGGGCGCCGGTCTGTCAAGCGCTGGGCGCTCGACCTGGGCGCTCAACCGCTCAAACGGTTAACGCCTACTGCTTCGCTCGACAAGCCCGGCCCGAACCCCCGCTTGCGGCGGGTCTGGCGCGACATCTCCGACATTGCCTTCCTGCTGGCCACGTCACGTTGCATCTCCCCGTCCACGCTCGCACGAGGAGGAGGAGGAGGAGGAGGAGGAGGAGGAGGAAAAGGAGGAGGAAAAGGAGGAAGAAGAAGAGGAGGGAGAGGAGGGGGAGGAGGCTGCCCTCGTTCCGGCGGCTGCCCGGGCCCCTCCCTCCCCTCCTCTTCCTCCTCTTCCCTCTCTCCTCTTCCTCCTCTTCCTCCCTCCCTCCCCCTCCTCTTCCTCCTCTTCCCTCTCTCTTCTTCCTACCTGCCTTCTTCCCTCCCTCCTCTTCCTCCTCTCGAGCCCTCTCCTGCCCGCCTCGGCGGAGTCGGCCCCCGACCCCAAACGCCGCCCTCACAAAGCCAAGCTCTGACGAGGCATCGACGAACCCGTTGGTGACTACCTACCAGACCACCCCAACCCAACCCGAAGACCCGAATTTCGGGTTGGGGGGGGGTACGGGTTCCATATGTGTTTTCTCGATGTTCCCCGACCCCCCCCCCAACTGGAAATGGAGGGCAAATCGAGACCTTCGGGTTGGGTTGGGGTGGTTTGGTGGGTGGTGAGTTGGGACGACCCCCAGTGGCGAGAACCACGGGGGAAGAGGGGGCGCTGGTCCCCCGCAGGAGCGAGAAGCCAGGGCGGCTGCTCGGGCACTCAGGAACGCCCCGTATCCCCGGGGCTGTCAAGGCATTGCCCAAACCCGCCAATCCGGCGTGTGAGTTTACAAAAACTACAACCTGAGCTTCAGCTCTGCTGGGGGGGGGAGGGGAGCATGGGGGGTGTTTTTGCCGGGGAAGGGGGAGGGGGTCAAGCCTTTCTGGGCGGGGTGGGCCCTTTCGAGCCCAGGAGAGCCCCAAAACGGGCCAAGATGACTCCAGTATGCTCCCCAGACGGCCCCAGAGGGCCCCGTGTCGTCAAACGATCGGTCCAGAACGCCAAAAGCTGGCCTCCATACCGCCCAAGGAGCTTCCAAGACGTCCGAAGAAGCTTCCAAGAGGGCTTCCAAGAGGACCCCAAGAGGCAATAATTGCTCCTCCCCCTGTGGAAAACGTGCATGCTTAGTAGATTCGCCTTCTGGGCTTTCACAGCGTCGAAGACGGCTCAAAGAGGCCCTCATGATCGCTCCAAGACGGACTCAGAAGCCCCCAAGAGAGAGATCCAAAACGGCCCAAGAAGGCCCACAAACGGCCCCCAAAAACCCAAAAGACGGCCCAACAGGGCCCAAGGGCGGGCCCAAGAAGGGGTCCAGATGGGAAACAAACATGTCATTTCGAGCCTTCGAACCCAAGACGCCCCCAGGAGGCGTCAAGAAGCCCAAGAGGCCCTAAAAGGCCACCAATTGCTTTCCCACCCATTTTTCTTCTCGCAACAAACACCCACCACTCTGCGCCCCAGCTCCGAAACCGTATTCAATCCGCTTCCAATCAATGGGGGTTATCACAACTCACACCGTACGGCAGCGAGGCTCTATAGCAGCAAACATCGGGAGTGACAAACGGCAAGTGAAGGACAGTGAGCACAAGAATTCGCATGTCCTCCATAGGGGTATCCGGGCAAAACACCACGGAAGCACCACCACCAAAACAGAGGCGAAACGCGACAGCGTCGACACTGGGCCATGCTCAGGAATCCCCCATTCCAAATAACCAATGACAGCCGCAGGGGTAGGAAGAGGGGAGGACGAGGGGGGAGGACGAGGAGGAGAGGAGGGGGACAACGGCCTGCGCGCACATAGCGACACAAGGAGTGCTCAGCGTGGACTCGTCGTCCGAACAGCCGGCACAACCGGCACCCACATAGTGACACCACCGACGCCCGGGGGAGGGAGGAGGGAGAGAGGGAGGCGAGAGGGAAGAACCAAGGGCCGAGGAGGAAGAGGAATGGATGTAAAACTGCAAGCGCCATCCCAATCAGGCACTCTGCACATGAGACCCGCACTCACGAGACGATGCGGTGAACTGGGCAATAATGCGCTCCGGCGGTTGGATTTATCAACGCCGTGCGGGCGCCACTGTCAAACGCGGGAACGCGGGTCAAGGGCGGATCCCGAGAGGGGAGTGGCTCCATGCCCCGGGCACCTGGTAGCCTGGCAGTGCGCCCTGGCCGTGTAAACGGCACGCAGACGCCAATTACACGCCGGGGTGCCCATGCACCCTTGGCCTCCCCGAGAAACAAACGCGAAGGGGGAGGGAGACGAAAAGGACGCGAGAGCGAGAGAGAGAAAGAAACCACTATCAAAATGGGCAGGCAAACCCAAAATACCTGGCCCCAGACGGCCATACGAATGTACTGCAAGTTCGTAGCGGCCCGCAGGCGGAAACGATTGCACGGGAAAGCGGCGGTGGAGGAAGGACCACAAAAGAGGGAGGAAAGGCAAGGATTTGACCCACAAGCGAACTCCACTCTGGACTGCTGGCCAGCCTTTCGTAAGGCATGGAACTGCCATGCAGCCACCCGCAATGGCCCTACTGCTGCCACCGTGCAGCCGCCGTGACTTTTTAATGCGCCACCCCCGCGGGGGGCCGCCGAGACGACGCCGACGGGAGACGAAAGGAGCGAGGCAAGGGCGCGAGGAGGGACACGAGAGGCAGGGGGGAGACGACAGCAGGAGCGGCGGAGGGGCAGGAGGAGGGGCCAGAGGACAAGGAGCAGGAGAGGCGGGGAGGGAAGAAGGGGGAGGGTCGGTCCTCCTCCCTCCTCCCTCCTCCCTCCTCCCTCCTCCCTCCTCCCTCCTCCCTCCTCCCTCCTCCCTCCTCCCTCCTCCCTCCTCCCTCCTCCCTCTCCCCTCCCTCCTCCTCCTCCCTCCTCCCTCCTCCTCCTCCTCCTCCTCCTCCTCCTCCTCCTCCTCCCTCCTCCTCCTCCTCCTCCTCCTCTCCTCCTCCTCCTCCTCCTCCCCTCCTCCTCCTCCTCCTCCTCCTCCTCCTCCTCCTCCTCCCCCTCCTCCCCCCAGGGGGAGGCGCGTGGCTAGCGCCATCTGGCTGCCAGCCACGCTGCCCGGCCCGGACCGTTACGCCCAAACGGGAGCAGACAAATCTTGCCCCCCCTCGCTCAACGGCGCCACCTGCTGTCCCCGCCGCGTGGCCGATACACGGTGCGCGCGAACAAGCTGCGTGCCTGCGCCTGGGCAAAAGGAAGAGGGGGGAGCACAGAGGAGAAAGGAGTTGGCAGGGAGGAGGGAATACAAACAAATGGTTTGCCTCAAAGGTTTTGGCGCAACTACAGAGCAAGCACAAGCCGCGCGAAGCGCCAACTCAGATGTTCAGGACCACCGTGAATCGAACGTCGTTGTGGCCCCGCAGTGCCCCTGGACGGCCTCCCGGACGGCCTGCTCCAACGCGCGGCGAACAGTGCGTTCACCGCGCAGCGCCGCTCGTTGATGGCGACATCGGCAGTATAGGCGGCACGCTGCAGCCACTCTCAGAGACCCCAAGATAAGACGCACGTCTGAGAGCTCCGATGGCGGATCCAGTAACAAGACGGAGAGCCGCCGAGGCCCGACCTCCGCAACGTACGGGAGACGAAGATAGCTGGCTCCAAGTTTTGTCAGTGTACCACAGACTGAAGCATGCTCCACCGAATCACTGTCCTCCATCCCGCAGTACAGACAAGCAGCTCTGCCGCCAAATCGCCGGCTCGTGCACCA
Source organism: Prorocentrum cordatum (assembly GCA_963575745.1). Classification (NCBI taxonomy): domain Eukaryota; class Dinophyceae; order Prorocentrales; family Prorocentraceae; genus Prorocentrum; species Prorocentrum cordatum. Next base: position 59,774 of record CAUYUJ010001629.1, read on the forward strand.
CCCAGACCACAGCGTGCGGATGACTGCTGCCGTCGCGCGAGGAGGCACCAAAGCGGCAAGCCGCCGAAGCATTCCTGCGGCACGTTGAGCGCGTAACCGGGAAAACAACGGTACCACCCAGTGCTCGCGCTTTGCGCGCATGCGGCTCTCAGGGTTGCGATGGTCTCGCTACCGCAACAACTCGCAAGTGCCGCGCTGAAGCCTCGTTACGGATAGATGTTCCTGCGCCTGCGTCCATGGTCGCGCGGCAGAGCCTGCCGCTCGCTCCTGCGCCCTAGCCAAAGAGATGCCAGCCTGCCGGACTCTTTCCGCTGAGAACCTATCGAGTGGCAAAACGACGTCTCGAACCACTTCGACCATCTCGCTTGGCGCACGACGCGCGGCGATGCTGCTGCCGCTGATGCCAGCCGTCGGAGCCAGGAGCGACACCGAAGACCCCCCTCGGCGCGAGCCTCCCTATGCAGGACACGGAAATTCGCTGCCAGGGACACGCGCTGCAAAAAGCGAACTCCTGCGGGATCCCGAAGTCCCGGCGCAGGCCGTGCAGATCGGATGCCTCGCACCAGTTGTACGGGCCAGGAACTAATGCACGAAAAAGACGCGCTTCAGTAGACGGCCAACTGGCGGGCAGCTCGTCCAGCGGCAGCAGGGGGCCGAGGGTGGATGCGATGTAGACGCGGTAGACCGCCGCGGCGAGCTGCAGCCCGAGTGCGACAGTCTTCCAAAGGCGAGCTCGCGCCAGCGCTTTCTCCGCGGCCGCTGCCCGGCCCCGCCCCCCCCGGCCGGGGCCGAGGTCGAAGCCGAGATATGTTGCACAGCGTCGTCACTGCTACAGCCCCCAAGTCGGACATCTTGCTGCGATGTCGCCCGCCACCTCCTGGGGAGCACGGTCGCTTAGCGGTGCTACAACCACTTTGCGAAAATTCAGCCGCGAGCCCGACGCCGCTGCGAACAGACTGAAGAGCGGGACCAGCAAGGGCAGCGCCTCGGCTAGATCAGGAACCACAGTCACAGGGTCATCCGCGCACGCCCGCACTGTTGCCGAAGGTCGTGTCCCGCCCAATCTCCGCAGCGGGGGATCGACGACCACGGCAAACAGTAGAGGCAAAAGCGGGCAGCCCTGCCTGATCCCAGCCTGAATCTAAAAGCCCTGATGTGACCGACGTCCGACAGCAAGTTTGCATCCGTGCCCCCAATGCAATCCCTCGACGAACCTGCGCACCGACGGCGGCAGACCCAGCTGGCGCAAGGTGCGCGTCAAGAAGTCGAGCGCGAGCGACGGGAATGCCGCCTGGAAGTCGTAAAAGACCGTCGCCAGCGCCTCACACTGCAAGGCAAGATCTCGCATGGCTGCGCCCACGTCTACGACGTTCTTCAACGTCGATCGCCCCGCCAGGATGCCCTGCTGCATGTCGGAGACTGCCCTCTCCACGAAGGGCTCTATCCGCAGCCGCAGAGCGTTGGCCATCAACCGGTTGTCCGCGTTGACAATGCTTAGCGGCCTGACGTTTTCCGCCCTGGTGTATTCCACCCCCGCCGCCGAAACTAGCGGGTCTTTCTTTGGCAAAACACCATGGTGGCTTCATTGAATGCGGGGCGTCCGTCGGCGTCGAGCGGGAAAACAGCATGCGGCGCGGCAGGGCTCGCGTCGGACTCCAGGAGCTGCGCTGCGTCGAACAAGGTGTTCTGCGCCAGAGGGCCGAGGCGGCGCCGCGCGGCGTGTGGAATTCCGCCAGGGTCCCGGGCGGACCTCGCTGCGCGCTCCATGGCCCGGTCGACGTCCTCCTTGCGAATGCGCCAGTCTTCCGGGCGAGTCGGCAGGGGGCGCAACGCAGCCGCCAGCCCGTCGGGCACCTCCAGGTCTCCCCGTATCCAACGCTCAATGTCCAGCGGCCGCAGCTGGCGGGGAGCGAAGACCTCGCCCCCATGCCGCCGAAGTATGCGGGCCACCTCGGCAGGGTCAGCGCGCGCCGTGCCGCCGACGTCCTCCAAAGCAATCATAGCCGCGGCCCGGCCCGGAGCAAGCCGGCGAACCCGCTGCAGAATCGTCGATCGACGTCGTCGGGAGACTTCTGAATCCAAATCGGGCAGCGCAGCGCGCAACTCCTCCAACTCGTCTCGCAAGGCCCGCTTCGCGAGCTCCACCGCGATGGGTCGTAACAAAGCGGCGGCGGCGCCTGGGTCCGCGTCCGCCAAGCTCTGCTGCAAGGCGCCCCGGAAGGCCGGGCTGCGAGCCGCAGCGCGCGGCACCCAAAGCCAGCGGAGGCGTTCCAAGCGGCGGAGCGCGCCCATCACCATTCCCAACTCGTCTTTAGCCGCGGGGGCAGCGGACTGCGCTTTCGCCGCAATCTCCCCGCGCATCCGCTCAGACGCAGTGCGGATGGCACGTTTTCAGCATCGAAAGCCGTGCCAACGGGCAGCCGCCATCACCGCCTCTCGAGAGGAGAGCACGGCATTCCGTTGAAACTCTCATCGGCCAAGCCTCGGATCGAATGACCTCCTCCGCGATCGGGGCATCCCCGGGCGGCTTGGCTGGGCGAGACAGCCGCCCAAACGCTAAAGGGCGATGCTGCGACAGCCGCGGACACCATCCCAAGACGACTGCTAAACGTCAAGCGGGCCAACTGGTCGCAAACCGGCTGGGTGGTGTACATCTGGTCCAATCTGGCGCGGGACTCAGGGCCATCCTTGGTAGCCTCAGGCTGCCGCTGCTCGTGCAGGCCCGCAGCGCCGCTGAAGCGGCGGGGCCAGTGGGCTGCCTCTCTAGCATCGGCCCCTTCCAGCGAAGAGCCCCGCGCCCTTGCTGAAGCGGTCCTCGCGCGCCGGCGCGAAGTTGAAGTCGCTAGCAACGATGGCGAGCAACGACTGGGGCCCCAGGCGCCTGTGGATGCGAGATGCCAGCTCCTCCCGCTGCCTCCTCAACGGCCCCTCGTCCTCAGAAGGCGCTGCGTTGCGAAGTCGGCGGCGGGTGCCAGTCGGGAGGTAAACTGCGAACAAATCAACGTCGCCATCTGGGCCACGAAGTGCCGAGCGCCCAAGGCGGCCTGGCTCCAGCTCCTCCCAACGCGGCTCTGCGTGCGAGAAGCGGTTCAAGAACTCCAGCTCGACGATGATGCGAACTCCTCCGCGGGACGCCGTGCCGGGTGACCAGCAAGCGCGCGTGCCGGGGGTAGGGGTGAACGCAGCTTGGCCCCCCTCAGTCTCGCGCGTCTCAGAGAGCATGACAGAATCAGCCTGATTGCAGAGAATCGCGAGGAGGCGACGCTTCGAACCGCGGGGTCGAGCACGCGCCGCAAAGAAGCCCTGAGCGTTCCAGGCAGCCCCGCGGTAGTCGCCCACGCACGGACCCCGAAGGGTCCAGAGAGTCTGCCGAGGAGGCTGCGGGGCGCCGTCCGGCGGGGCGGCGTCGATGAGCTGCCCCGCCTCCTGGGCGGCGCCAGGGAGGGCCCCCGGCGGGCGCGGCCTCTTCCTCCTGCGGTCGCGGGGCGCCGGGCGTGCCGGGGGCGGGAGGGGCGCCGCGGGCAGCGCAGGGGGGCCCGAAGCCGGGAGATCACCAGCGCGAGGAAAAAGCACGATCAGCACGCCGTCGCTGAAGTCCAATATGAATCAAGATAGAGGAAAAAGAACTATGCACATGCACCGATTCTGGCCAGGCCCATTCTGAGCCCAGGATCGGTGCATACGCCCTCCTACCTTGGCCAGGAAGGCATATGCACCGATCCTGGGTCAAGGTTGGGCCTTGCCAGGATCGGTGCACGTGCATAATTCTCTTCGCCCGATCAAGAAGACCCGCGAGGCACAAGAGGATGGAGAAGAAGAGGGATAACATCGGCAATCCTTCGGATGCACAGCTCGACCTTCAGGCGGAGCGCATTCCGCGGGCGGCGCCCTCTGTCTCGAGGCCACGCCCTTCCGCTGCCGCCCCATGCCGGGGCCACCGTCGGGGGCGCCACTCCCCCGCGGCCCCCCGCCGGCAGTTGTTTGAAGAGCGCTGCAGCAGGCCGCCCTCCGAAGCGGTGACGGTGATGACGTCGCCGCCGATGGCGATGGCCTTCTCGCGCAAGAGCTCCACCACCTGCCGCGCCTGAGCCTCGGAGCCCACGGCCAGTCGCAGGCGGCCATCCACAGGGTCCCCCAGCTGGTCCTTGAGCGCATGCCACTGCCCCGCCTGCAATGGCGCCGTCTCCGCGGCTGGCGCGAAGCTGAGACCTAGGGCTGCCAGGTGAGCCACAAGGCCTTGCACCACGGCAGCTCCGTCGTAACGCACCGGCGCGCAAGTCTGGACCTGCGCCTGCCTGGGAGCAGCGGCCCCTTGCGGGCCCGCCGCGCGAGCTGCCTCGCGGGCGCGTGCATCAAGCTGACGCCGCGTCGCTGCCGGTTGGGCGATCACCCCGCCGCCGAGGCGGGAGGGGCGCCGTCGCAGTCGGAGCGCGCAAGAGTCCGGGTCCTCCGCGAACGCCTGCTCCAACTTCGTCTCCCACGCCTCCAGCAATGCAAGAGTACGCACTGTCAAGCGCTTCGGCCCGACGAAGTCCATCTCGTCACAGAGCGCACTCAGCATCGGCGCTGCCAGCGGCGAGGACAGCTCCAGCAACGGAGCCGCGCCGTCGCCGTAAATGTCGTCTCCGGAAATCAGCGTGCTCGTAGGGAGGCTCAGGTTGCGCAGCTGGTGGATCATCGTCCGCACGTCCACAGCGGACACCGTCGCAGCTGGGATGAAGGCCCGGAGCAAGACCCGGCGAGCCGCTGTGGATGTGCCCAAGCTGCCGCAGGGGTCAGCCCAGCGCACCCGTAGATGTACCAGCTGCTCGTGCACCAACCGCCGCACGCGGGGACAATTTTTGGAAAAGACAGTCGAAGATGATGCCGAAACTGCGGTCCAGGCGGAAGAGGACGTCGGCCGAGGAGATAACAGACAAGATGGCCGGAGTGGTCGTCGGAGCCAGCGTCACCAGCATCAGCGTGCGGAACCCCTGCGCTGGCGTTGCCCCCCCACCCAGGACGACCTCCAAAGGGCGGTCTGTGAACCGCACGCTGCGCACTAACGAGGCCCGCTGCGGTTTGTGCACAACGCTGAGAATGGTGAGGCCACAAGTCGGCCAGCGACACTGCGTCGGAACACCGTACAGGTGCATCCAACAAAGCGATCATGCGCAAAGTGACCGGATCAAGGACGCTCGTCGCATAGCGGAGGCAGGCCCCCATCAACCGACCTACCGCAGAAGACTCCTGCGGGCACCAAACGGTCGCTGCCGTGATCCTGGCACGGTCCATCGCTTTGGGGCCTCGGGCGTACAGCTCCTGCATAAGAGAGCGAGCCACGGCGGGGGCGGCGAAACACTCCGGGAGCGAGGCGGCGACACCCTCCAGGTCCGAGAGCTGCGTGAGGATGCGCTCGTTCGGTGCCAGAAGCTCCTGTAGAAGGAGGCGCCGTGCTGCAACTCCCAGCTCCCCCCAGCGAGGCACCTGACAAGGGCCATGCTGCGAGCGGCGGCGAAGATACGCTGGAAGATCCCGAAGACAGATCACCCGAGCCGCCTCAATGGCCTCCACGACTCCGCGAGCAGCCGCTGCATCGGCTGGTGGCCAGCCCGGCTGGTCGGAAACCGACAAGAGCAGGCGTGCTATTTCGCAGCGCTGCTCTATCAAGGCTGCCGTTGGCGCGGGGCCCTCCAGCGGGGACAAGACTACTGACTCCATCAGCTGCGCCATCACCGTGTCAGGAAGCCACAAAGTGGGTGACCGGACTGCAGACTCGTCCAGGTCGCTGTCGATGTCGTTGTCAAGCCCGGGCGGCGCGGGAGCGCCGGCGAGCTGCAGGGCGGCAGCGGCATGGGTGAGGCAAGGCCCCGCGTCGCCCATGTGCGAGTCTGGAGCAGCGGCGGCTGGGTCAGCTGCGGCGGCTGCGGCAACTGCGGCGGCTGGGGCTGCCACGAGATGCTGGTGCGCTGCGCAGTCGTCCCCGCCTTGGCAGGGCGGGGCAGTCCACGCCACAGGCTACGCAGACCCCGCAGCGCCCCGACATGGCTCAAGCTGGCTCAAGGTGCTTGATCGCTCTTTGGGGCAATGCAGGGCACGAGTAGCTTGGCTCAAGTCTTGAGGGTATTATGCTTTATCCTTATGTCATTATTTTTCCTCCTCCTCATTATCTCCACGTCTTCCTCTTCGTCCTTTTCTTTCAGCCCCTCGTCATGTTCCTTTTCATGTTGCCCTTCTTCCTCCTCCTCCTCCTCCTTCTCCACATCCTCTGCCTCGTCCTCCTCATCCTCCTCGTCCCTCTGTACCTGTCCTTCTCCACCTCCTCCTCCTCCTCCTCAGCATCATCATCATCATCATCATCATCAGCAGCAGCAGCAGCAGCAGCATCAGCATCAGCAGCAGCAGCAGCAACATCAACATCAGCAGCATCATCAGCATCAGCATCATAATCAACATCAGCATCAGCATCAGCATCAGCATCAGCATCAGCATCAGCATCGACATCGACATCATCATCATCAGCATCATCAGCATCGTCAGCATCAGCATCATCAGCAGCATCAGCATCGCCATCATCGTCATCAGCATCATAATCATCATCATCATCATCATCATCAGCAGCAGCATCATCGTCATCATTAGCAGCATCATAATCGGCATCATCATCAGTTCCTCCTGGTCCTCCTCCTCCTCTTCTTCCTCCTCCTTTTCCTCCTTCTCATCTGTCCCCCTCCTCCCCGTCCTCCTCCTCCTTGAAAGTCGGACGTGGGCATGATGATCCTCACGTTGTGTTCCTCTTCCTGAGACTCTCCCTTCTCCTCCAGCTCCTCCTCCTCCTTCTCCTCCTCCGCTCTAAGCTCCTCCTTCCCCACTTGCACCTCCTGCTCATCCATTCCCGAGTCTCTATCCTTATGTTATTACTGTCCGTCCTCCTCATTCTCCGCACTTCTTCCTCTTCGCCCTCTTCGTCTTCCTCTCCTCGTCATGTTCCTCCTCGTGTTCCTCTTCCTCCTCCTCCTCCTTCCTCTTCCTCCACAACCTCTGCCTCGTCCTTCTCCTCCCCCGCCCCCTCCTCCTCCCCCTCCTCCTCGTCCCACTCCTTCCTCTCCTTCTCCTCCTCCTCCTCCTCCTTCTTCTCCGTATCCGCTCAGAATTGGCCCGCGGACCTCTCCTGGGTCCATCTGGTGCAGGTTTTCATCCCCAGATCGATGTTTGACGGAGCCCATGAGTCCCCAAAGAAGCCCCCAGAGGCATCCAGTATGCCTTCAAGAAGAAGGGAAGGAGGAGAAGAACAAGGAGGAGGAACAGGAGGAGCTTCGTTTCGACGTCGCCGTCCATTTTCACGCGAATCTGGGGCGCCCCGGATCGGCGGCACTGGCGGGAGGCCACTACAATCTCATATCAAGGCATGGCCGAGGTGCGGTCCAAAGAGGACCTCAGTGGGACTCTCCTGGGGCCCTTCCAGGCTGTATGACATCGTTGGGACCCAGGCCCATGCAGTATCGTGCTGATGGCCCTCGTACAACATCGTTGGGACCTGGGCCCCCACGATATCACGCGGCCAGGAAGGGCACCAGAAGGGCCTTGCAAGGCTCTGTGGGAGCTGTCGCGGGCCATCTTGGGCCCCTCGTGGAGTCCTCTCGGGAACCTTATGGGCCTCTCTCAGGCCACTTCCAGGCCGTATCCAAGCCTCAACGATATCCTACCGCTGCTCTTCGTGCGATATCGCTGGGGCCTGGGCTCCAACGATGCCATACGGCCTAGGAGGGCCCCAAGAGGGCCCCTCGGAGCTATGCGGGAGGGCCCGAAGAAGCCCTTGGCGGGGCCGTCGGGGCACTCTAACCTCATCCCCGTGCGCTCGCTCCACAACGGCCAGCGGCACCACTAGTGAACTAGCTCCACCGCTGCCACTGACATTTGGTTTCGGCCATCCCCGTTACTTTGGGGATGTGGCCCACTGTCGTCCAACTGGCTTGACGAACTCTCCCGGAAGCTGCCAAGCCATGCCCAATAATTCGCCGATGGCCGCATCATCATCAGCGATGGGTTTAGGCACCCACAGGCCTATAGCGAGTTTGGTAATTCTCGCTCCCCCTCTTCCTGGATTCGAGATTTTCCTCCTCCTCCATCATCATCATCGTCATCGCCACAACCACCACCACACTTATAATTATCAGTACTCCTATTATTAGTACTACTCAGCGTTATTAAGATGCGTACTATTCAGCACTTAAGATTCATACTATTCATACTATATGATCAGTCTATTCACTTATCAGTATTACCACCACCGTTCACCGTATTATCATCATTATTAAGATTCATACTAGTATTCATATTAATAGTACCCTTATTCATACTACGACTACGATTGCTGCAACGAGTTTGAATATTACTTTGACTGTTTCCATGACGATTCCTATTGCTATTACTATCGGTATTACGGCCATTATTATTATTATTACGGCAATTGCTAATGTTATCATCATCCTCATCTTCGTCCTCACTCTCATCCTCATGCTGCCAGTCCTCCCCTCCTCGCCCCCTCCACTCCACCTCCCTCCTCCTATCCGAATGGGGCTAGTACTGCCTGGGACGTTTCACGAGACGAGAGCCATCCGCCTGCCTCCGAGGTCGCCCTCGCTTGCCAGGAAAGCCCCCCAGAGGGGTAGCGGATCGCGGCCCTGGACGGCCACCCCCCTCTTCAGTCTGAGCGCTGGTCCACCTCCCTCCTCCTGCCCCCATCCCCCCCAGGCAGACCCCGCCCCCACAGCCCGCCTGCATCGAGGAGACGGGGCTGCCGCCGCTCTCTCCTCGGCCTGGCAGGCTTCTCGGCGCTGGTGGCGTCGACGCCCATCGCCGTCGTCGTCGTCGTCGGTTCCTCGACGCCGACGTCGTCCGTCCCCAAACACCGCTAACGCATTGAAGAACTCAGTAGGGAAAAAAATGAGTTCGTTCGTTGTGTTCGGCCTCTGGGACCGTTCAAAAACTACTCTCGTGGAAGAGGGGCCGGCTCTGGGGAAAGGGTCGGGACTTCCAGAGACCCCTTCTGGAGACCTCCAAGCATTGTCTGGCTGGGCCCGTGGCCGTCCATCAATATCGTCGCCCGCCTTGAGCGCCTTCTCTCCCAAACCTGTGCCTCCTTCGGGGAAAAACCGACCACTTCTGCTTTTTAAGGTAAGCCCCTTCCCCACTCCGCTGGCCTTCAAACAGGGCCAATGCCGCCGCCCCCGGCCATCCGTCGAAAACCGATGCAAAACGCACCGTGCGGCAAAATCTTGGACCATGCGCGGGCGTCCAGCGATCACTCTTCGCGAACGTTTTCTTATGCGGCGTCTCGGCCCTGGGCGGAAACGCAGGGAGGACGGGGTCTGGCTCCGGACCTCTACTTAGTGCGACTGTTTGCAAAAGTGCGCCCTATGGGGGAGACTCCACCTGCTGGAAACAGGCGCCAAGAACGGCCAGGATCTACTCCAGGGGGGGGGGATAGATGTGGTGGGTGGCAACTGGTGCCTAGAATGGCAGGTGGTGGCACGAATGCCTTGAGATGGAGGTTCGGGTCACCCCCCCCTACGGCCGTCTTCGTTGGCCGAGGGACCGTAGGGGGGTCCTCGGCCCCCTCCGGTGCCCATTGACGGCAAAATGGAAGGCTGACTGGTGGGAGCGGGAACCCTCGCAACCCCATTGATGGAAGCTGCGAGGGGTGTGAGGCCTAATGACGGTCCTCACCGACGAGGCCTCATGACGGTCCTCGCCGAGGGGAGGGGCGAAAGGGAGGGGGGCCACTCCGAGCGTCGATGCCGCCCGCGATGCCTCTCACTCCTGAGGCGGGATTCCCGCGCATGGGAACCCACAAACCAGCATACGCAGCTTCGACTCCGAGACTGTGTATACGCCACGCCCCTCCAGGACTAATTGTTCACTACGTCGACTGACCAGGGAAGGAGGAGGAAGGAGGGGGAGGAGGAGGAGGAGGGGGAGGGAGGGAAGGGAGAGGGGGAAGGAGGGAAGGGAGAAAAGGCAGAGAGAGAGAGAGAGGGGGAGCAGGGGTCCACGCGGCGAAGATGGGCAAAAACGGCCTGCCTCTTCGACACCAACACGGGCGTTCGAACGTGTTCCGGAAACGCTGTTCCGGAGCACGCTGGGCAAGCACATATCCGACGGTCCTGGCGGGGAGACCTTAGGGAGGGACGTAGGGAAGGGGCAGGGGGGAGGGGGAGTGGTGTTGTCACTCGGAGAAAACATGTCCTTGCGGTTTGGGGTTGTCCCTGCTCTTGATGAGCATGGGTTAGAGGTCGCTCCTGAGGACGGTCCTAAGGCAGGATTCCTGAAAAAGGGGTCCGAAAACGGCATGCACAGTTTCGACACCGAAACTGGATAAGCCCTACGAGTTCGTTATCCCATGGGGTGGGATAGAAGCTGGGGGAATGACACGGGGGGCAGCGTTCATTCGACCGCGGGTCGAAAGCAGGAGGGGCGAAGGGGAGGGAAGGGAGAGAGCGGTTCAAGCGGGGGGGGGGGGAAGGGGGCGGGCAAGGGGCCAGAGCGGGGACGGGGAAGAGAGGGGCGGGGGGACAGAGACTGAAGTCAAACGTAGATTTGTGGCCCCAAGGGATCCTGGAGGTAGGTCTTCTCGATTGGTTGGCGGGGAGTGGGCACGACCGCACGAGTGCCACTACAGCACGGGTCGAACCATCATCCTAGGTGGGCGGGGAAAGGGACACGACCGCACGAATGCCACTACAGCACGGGTCGAACCGTCACCCTTGGTGCACTCCGGGGGTGGCCCAAGTGCCAACATGTAAAGGCTGACTGACATTTACAGGCGCAATCAGCCGGCAGGGGAATAAATCCCGTTCGCGGCCCAAAGGAGGATAGATGTGGTGGGTGGCAGCTGGTGCCTGGAATGGCAGGTGGTGGCACGAATGCCTTGAGATGGAGGTACGGGTCACCCCCCCCTACGGCCGTCTTCGTTGGCCGAGGGACCGTAGGGGGGTCCTCGGCCCCGTCCGGTGCCTATCGACGGCAAAATGGAAGGTTGACTGGTGGGAGCGGGAACCCTCGCAACCCCATTGATGGAAGCTGCGAGGGGTGTGAGGCCGAATGACGGTCCCCACCGACGAGGCCTAATGACGGTCCTCGCCGAGGGGAGGGGCGAGAGGGAGGGGGGCCACTCCGAGTGTCGATGCCGCCAGCGATGCCTCTCACTCCTGAGGCGGGATTCCTGCAAATGGGGGCCCACAAACCAGCATACACAGCTTCGACTCCGAGACTGTGTATACGCCACACCCCCGGAACCTCCAGGACGAATGTTTCACTACGTCGTCGGGGGGCGAAGGCCCTCGCCGATCGGCAAAACAAAGAATCAGCAAACGATCACTGCTCGGCTGTGTGTTTCCAACGGGCGGGGGTGGGTGTTGGCCTACTGCCCCCGTGCGCAGGCCCAAAATCGTGCCCAAAAGCCCACACGAAAAATAAAAGTTGTGGCGAAACCTTGGACCACGAACGGGTGCGCCGCGAATATTTTAGGACGGGCCTGTGCCCCTACAGGCGGACTGTGGAGGAACGCTTAGAAATAGGCCAACAATATTCAAAAATGATACGGGAATGCTCGGGAAATCGTCCCCGTACTATTGTTTGGCTATTTTGAATCTTCCTCCTGTAGAGGGACAGGCCCGACTGAACGAGAATGCTCCATTGTGATTTGGCAGGGATGGCAGGGGGGACCCTCCTCGAGCGCTACTTATGTTTTGGGAGGGCTGCTGGGAGTGAGCGAGGCGGCTCGCGGCTCGTAGGCAGCTTCGCCCCTCCCCGTACCCTCTCCCGCGGGTCTGGACGGGGAGGCGGCGGCGAGCGAGCAGAGCGTCCAAGAGGGCTCACGAATGCCCAACATGGGGCCCCCAAGATGCCTCCACGACGCCCATAGACCGCTCCACGACGACTCGAAATGGCAACGGGACAACACAAGGACGCTCCCGGGAGGACCAGGCCCTTCCAAGACCCAATGGGGCACCAGCTGTGCTACCCGGACACCAGCTGTGTGACCCTCTCGCCTTCTGGCTCCCGATGGGCTTCTGAGTTTCCAAGACGGCTCTGGGATGGCCCAAGGGACCCTTTTTCTTTCTTTCTTGCTCATGGGGGTCAGATCCGAAGGAGAGCACTGGCATCGCACCATCACGCGAATCCGCGAACCTGCCCACGGGGTTGTTCCCTGAGGAGGACGAAGCCGACGTTCTCTGCTTGAAAGATGCGATCCACACTCAAGAGGGGCCCAAGAGCGCCCCAATACAGCCCGAAACACGCTCAACACCTCCCCCAAAGGGTCCGAGAAGGCGACGATCCTGCCCAAGGAGAGGCGGCGCCAATAGGCGACCACTTCTTTGTGATCGATGCCCTTCGAGATGACCTCGAGAGGCCCCTCAGTGCACGAGGGCCCCAAGGGCCCCGAAACTGCCTCCACGAGGGATCCAAGATGGCCCCAAGAGAAAAAGACTCGCGGAAGCCTCGATGGATGACTGCATGACAAATGCCGTCGTCGTCCTCCTCCCTCTCCCCCTCCTCCTCCTCCTCGTCGTCCTCCTCCTCCTCCTCCTCCTCCTCCTCCTCCTCCTCCCTCCTCTCTCCTCCCCCATCCTCTCCCCTCCTCCTCCTCCCTCTCCTCCTCCTCCTCCTCTCCTCCTCCTCCTCCTCCTCCTCCTCCCCCTCCTCGTTAATGTCGTCGTCGACCCCTTCCTCCTCCATCCTCCTCCCAATCTTGATCCTCCTCCTCTTCCTCCTTCAACTCCTGCTCCTGCTCCTGCTCCTGCTCCTGCTCCTGCTCCTGCTCCTGCTCCTGCTCCTGCTCCTCCTCCTCCTCCTCCTCCTCCTCCTCCCACTCCTTTCTTCATGATCCCTTCTCTCTGCGGCGAGCCCAGGGGGGGGGAAGGAAGCAGGGGCGGGCCTTCCCAGAAAGCTCAGAAGTCTCCCAACGTTCTGGGAAGTTTTCGAAGCCTTCCCCGGAGACACAGAGAACCACTCAGTAGGCGCGAGGGCTTCTGAGGAGTCCCACCACCTTCTGAGAAGGCTTTCTCCTTCTCCTTTCCACCCCTCGCTCGCCGCCGGTCCTAACATCCTTCCTCCTCCTCCTCCTCCACCTCCTCCTCCTCCTCCTTCATCTCCTCCTCCTCCACCTCCTCCTCTTCCTCGTCCTCCTCCTCCTCACGCCCCCTTCTTCAGCCTCCACCTCCTCCTCCTCCTCCTCCTTCTCCTCGTCCTCCGTTCGGATGAGCTGATGCCCCTTGCGATTACCCAGCACGAGATGGATGCGGCGTATTGGCACAGGGGGTCATTCCCAAGGTTTGGACTGACATTGCTCCTCCCGTGGAGGAGAAGAACTGGGAAGTCTGGGGTGATGTCGGCGCCGGCAATGACGGGGTCCTTCGCGGTGCCTTGGGCCCTGGTTCGCCTTCTGCTCCTGGTGTTGTTTGGCGATGCTAGTGGTGGGCCCGATTCCCGTGAGGCCCGTCTCAGACGTGTAGGATGCGGGTTGATTCAGGTGAGGACGGAGAACGACATGACATTGGCTTCCGTGTTGATGGACCCCTTGGTGGGCCGCAGTCAGTCTGTGCCACGAGGTGAACTGCGTATATTGCTGATGGCGCTGGAAGTTACTGTTGATCATGTGGTGTATGTCACCGACAATCTGAACGTGTGCTCTGGGTGGTGTAATCGTGAGTATCTGAGTCCTAGAAGTGGAGAGCTGGCTGACCTGTGGGCGTTAGTCGGTGAGCAGAAGCGTGATAGGAATCCAGGGCATGTTGCGCTGTTGCTCGCGAATTCGCGTCAGACAGAAGGGGGAGCTCGTTGAGGCTGGAACCCCAAAGTGGCTGGTGCAGGGAAACGCTATGGCTGATGCAGTGGCAGGGGAGGCGGCAATCAGGGCACGTGTCAGCGAGGCGGAGAGAGGACGCCCTGCCAGAATCGAGGAGCAGGCTCTCAGGGTGAGGCCGCGCCTGCTGCGGGCACACCTCGGCGCGCTCGAAACGGATGAGGAAGCCTGCAGGCAAGCTGGGCGGGAGCGTGCGGTTCGGTGCCGCGTGAGTGAGGGAAATGTCAATGCCTCTGTCACTCCTCCTCCCCCTCCTCCCACTTTGTCAGGCCCAATTGCGTCGACCTAGGGCTAGTGCCGTGTCTGCATTGACCAGCGCCCACTCGTTGGATGAGACTGGTAGGCGGTGCACCCGCTGCAGAGGGTCCTCGGCCAAAAAGAGCCTGAACAAATGGTTGGCATCTCCGTGTTTCGAGTTAGAAGTGGTGGATGAATCCCTCCGTGCGTTGCCCCCAGGTCGTGAATTGCACATCGCGGGGGGGGGGGGCCTGCCGTAGTCATGACCTCAGGTATCAAACTGATTTGCATGTCTGGTCATGTTGCGCATGTGGCACGGTTTGCGATCAGCAGTTCGTGGGGCTGGGTAAGTTGTGTGGTCGTGCCCCCCTCTGTTACTCAGAGCACATATGCAGTTCGTGGGGCTGGGTAAGTGGTGTAGTCGTGCCCCCTCTGTTACTCAGAGCACGTATGCAGTTAGTGGGGCTGGGTAAGTTGTGTAGTCGGGCCCCCCTCTGATACTCAGAGCACACATGCAGCTAGTGGGGCTGGGTAAGTTGTGTAGTCGTGCCCCTTCTGTTACTCAGAGCACATATCTCGATAGGCTCTGGCCAGGGCAGTGGCCTAGGGTTTACAGCAAGGCCGAGCAGAGCAGGAGAGTACAGCAGGGGCTCAGCCGTGGAGTGGGCGATGCCCAGGAACTCACTCACTCACTCACTCACTCACTCACTCACTCCTCACTCACTCACTCACTCTCACTCTCTCCTCCTCCTCCTCCTCCTCCTCTCCTCCTCCTCCTCTCCTCCTCCTCCTCCTCCGCCTCCTCACTCCTCCTCCTCCTACCTCCTCCTCCCTCCTCCTCCTCCTCCTCCTCCGCCTCCTACCTCCTTCCCTCCCTCCCTCTCTCTCCTCCTCCGCCCTCCCTCCCCTCTCCTCCTCCTCCCCCTCCCCCCCCCTCCCCTCCTCTCCTCCCCTCTCGTCTCCCCCCTCCTCCCTCCCTCCCTCCTGCTCCTGCCCTCCTCCTCCTCCCCCATCCTCTCCCCTCCTCCTCCCCCTCCTCTCATCCTCCTCCCCCATCCTCCTCCCCCTCTCCTGCTCCTGCTCCTCCATCCTCCTCCTCCTCCTCCTCCTCCTCCTCCTCTCCTCCTCCTCCTCCTCCTCTTCTCCTTCCTCCTCCTCCTCCCTCCTCTCCTCCTCCTCCTCCCTCCTCCTGCTCCTCACTCCCCTCCTCCTCCTCCTCCTCCTCCTCCCCTCCTCCTGCTCCTGCTCCCCCTCCTCCTCCCCTCCTCCTCTCCTCCTCCTCCTCCTCCTCCTCCGCCTCCTCACCTCCTCCTCCTCCCGCCCCCTTCTCCGGCCTCCCCCTTCTTCAGCCTCCCGCTTGCCCACTCCCTCCCCCTGCCTCGCTGGCAGGCCTCGGGCCGCCTCCCAGCTCGGGCTCGGCGGCCGAGCGCCCCTGCCTGCCCCACGGGGTGCCCCATACAGCGAGCGGCGTGCAGAGGGAACGCCTGCTGTTCGAGAGGAGCTCGGTCGTGCCTCAGGCCAGCATGCGTTGTGCCTCGTTCCGTATGCGTTGTGTCATAAGTGTCACCCCTTGGAAAAAAAGGGGCGTCGTTCCTTATGTGTCGTTCCTCAGGTCAGGCCGGTGACTGTGCACGTCCCCGATGCTCCTTGCCCATCGGTCGGCAGAGGTAGGCAAACGCACGAAGCAGGAGGGCGTCGGAAGTGGCTCGGGCCCCCGCTCGCCCCCCGAAGAGAGGGGGGCAGAGGGACATCGGTCGACCCTTGGAGTAGGAGGGCGCCTAAAGCAGACTGGGACCTTGGGATCCTCAAGGCCGCGCTGACGGCGTGCTTAGTTGACAGTGCGGTTGGGAATCTTGTTTCTGCGACACCGAGCTCACGCAACACAAACGTGTAGGAGATCACGAAACACCGTCCCCTACATCTCAGATATGCGAATGCATCGAACGACAATCGGCACAGCGAGTAGCAGGAACACACGAGCCGCGCGTTCCCACGATTGGTTTGGCCACGAACCACGCCGCGCGTCTACGGCATCCAAAGATACAGTCGGACCGCTGAAAGAAGGAACGCTAAATAAGGAACGAAGCCCCCCCTGTGAACGCCTCCGTGCCCCAGGAGGGCAAGAGGAGCAGCACTGGAGGAGCCTAAGGAACATCGAGCCCCTTCCGAACCCAAACTGTTCCTAATTTCAGCGTCTTGACTGCACAGCTACCCGCTTTCGACGACCGATGGGCACAGCCGTCGTGCTGCAGGAAGGGAGCGTTGCGCGAGGCACGGAGAGAGAGAGAGAGAGAGAGACAGAGAGAGAGAGAAACAAAAAAAGAGAGAGAGAGAGAGCCCCCCTCGAAAACATACTCAACCATGGGTAACAATAACAGCACCATCGTCCCCTGACTATTTTTTGACTGGTTTTTAAATCTCCCTCCTGTATCAGGAGGGAAAGAAACACACAGACACAATTAATCCTCGATTCCCCAGAAAATATGGGA
The DNA here is from genome assembly GCA_963575745.1 of Prorocentrum cordatum. Lineage (NCBI taxonomy): Eukaryota > Dinophyceae > Prorocentrales > Prorocentraceae > Prorocentrum > Prorocentrum cordatum. Next base: position 76,346 of record CAUYUJ010001629.1, read on the forward strand.
AAATATGGGAAGTGGGGGGGAAGACAGAAACCTAGAAAATATGGGAAATCATGGGGAATATTTTCATTTGTGTGTATTTATTTGTGTGTCCTGGGGCCCCTTCACTGTAGAGGGACACGCCCGACGGAACTCCGAGGCCGGGTGGTCTAGGGAGCGGCCCGCGCGCTGCGAGCGCCCCTCCCGAGCCCAGAGCGAACCCCTTGCCTCGGCGAGGGGCGCCCCGGGGTCTCCGGGTTGGGGCTCTTGTGTTATTGAAGGGGCCCTGGGACACACAAATAAATACACACAAGAAAAAATATTCCCCATATTTCCCCATATTTTCTGGGTTTCTGTCTTCCCCCCAACTTCCCATATTTTCGCATATTTTCCTGGGAATCGAAGATTAATTGTGTCTGTGTGCTTTTTTCCCCTCCTTAGTGTTATGTTGTTCCCATCGTGCTTAAGGACCACATCCAACAAACAATTTCGAACACCCAGAAAAGTATCGAACCAGTGTCGAACGGGTATCGCATCTCCGGGCCCGGCACGTGAAAACCCTCCAGATCGGGCACTTTCGTGGTGCTCGAAACTCTTCCTGGTGATCAAGGCTACAGTAGGTTGGAACATCCGGATTATTGTGGAAGGTTTCTTGTGGTCGGGCCTCCACTGTAAACACAAACTTCTGGAGCTCCGCGAGGATTTCTCGGATCCGCGCTGTGGCCCCCCTGGCGGCGCCTCAGGCGCCGCCCCTGGCGCGCTCCGCGCGCCAGGGAGGGGGGTCCATCGCGGATCCAAGAAATCCGCGCGGAGCGCCACAAATGTACCCATCGGTCAGAAGAAGTAGGTAGAAACATGAAGGAGGAAGGCGTCGAAGGCAGATTGGGTATCCGCCCGCCCCCTAAAGATGACGGAAAAGGTTGAGCCACTCGAAGATTGAAGTAGGACGGCGCTCAAAGCAGATTGGAATCTGGGGCTTCAAAAATACATACTTTCAACGACCGCTGGGTACCCTTCCTCCTCGCACTCCTCCATCATACACCACCGCCGCTGTCTCTAGAAGAAGAAGAAAAACACACATAAACATAAACTGTTGGCGTTCCGCGCTGATTTCCTGGATCCGCGATGGACCCCACTCCTTGGCGGGCGGAGCGCGCCAAGGGCGGCGCCAGAGGCGCCCCCGGGGGGGCCCAGGCGCGGATCCAAGAAAGGCGCGCTGAGCGCCAACAGTTTATGCTTATGTGGTTTCTTCTTCTTCGAGGGTATCCTTCCTTCTCGCATTCCTCCCTCATACCCCATCGCCGCTATCTCCTTCGACGACTGCGACCACGAGGGTGACATTGGCCGAGGACGACAACGACGACGGAAGACGGCGAGAGACGATGCAGCCGACGACAACGGACCCGATCCTCCACCGAAGACGAGAAAAACGACGACGACGGCCCACCGACCCGTCGTGGAGCGCGATCTGACCGGAATCTCGAGGCGCATCGAGCTGTTAGAAAGAGAACGAAACACATCAACATACACTTTTGGCGCTCAGCACGTCGAAGAGGACGGCGACGGACGATGGAAGACGTACGACGGGTGCTGGCGACGACGACGACGACACCGGGGGCGTCCGCGACGAAGATCACGACAAAGACCACGAGCACGAGCACGAGCACGACGACCACCACCGCTACGACGACGACGACGGCGGCGGCGACGGCGATGACGGCGGCGGTGGCCTGAAGCCGCCAGGCTGAGGCCGGAACCGCTCCTGCCGCGGTTCGTCGGGCTCCCCGCCTTGGCCTGGGCGGGCCTCTCCTCGGGAGGGCTCGGAGGCGGGGCTCTCCCCGCCCTCTGGCCACGGTGGATGCAGGATTCCGGATGGGATCGGCGACGAATTGTGCCCGTGTGTGCTTCCCCGCCTGACGCGAGGGCAACGACACGGAAAGCTCACGGAGGGACGCAGCGAGCCGTCCATGAGTGGGCGAGGAGGGGCATACACACAACCCCAGAGATCCAGCGCATGGAAGAAACAGGACACCATTTTTTTGTTTCAAATGAGTGGCCTCTATAGGGGGCCCCCGCCGTGCCCAGGGACCGTCAGAGATCGACTCGGGGTGAAGACCAGTCCTGGGGTGTCGAGACCTCCGGGGAGCCCGCATGGGAGAAAAATCACGACGCCGGATCTCAGGGGCCTTTCCGCCGTCGGGGACGCCTGCCCCACGGCGGCTGGAAAGTTCATACCCCGACGAGCCACCTCAAGGATGCGTGCATCGTCCAACCGCCCTGGGGAAGGCGTCCCCGGCGGCGGAAGAGTTTGTTCTGCACCGTCCTTCCTCTGTGATAAAACCCGCCGCCCCCACTGATTTCTGTGTTAAGGAGGGAGGGAGGAGAAAGGTAGGAGGGGGAGGAGGGGGAGGAGGGGGAGGAGGAAGGAGAGAGGGAGGGAAGGAGGGAGAGGGGGAGGAGGGAGGAGAAAAAGGAGGAGGAGGGAGGAGAGAGAGGGGGAAGGAGGAGGTAGGAAGTCCAGATCGCCAAAAGTCGGGCGTTGCCAAGAAGGTGTCCTTGGCCTAAGCCGCCTGCAGGACTTGCGCAGACGAGCACCTCTCACGAGGCCAAGGGTGATTGCTCCGGCCTTGCAAACGTGATGCAGCGGACTTCTGCGTGGATGT
>CAUYUJ010001629.1:83984-98805 GCA_963575745.1 Prorocentrum cordatum
CGGCCGCTGGAGCTAGCCGCTCCACCTGAAACGGCGCACCTCTCGAGAATCTCGGTGCCGTCGAGCGGGGTGCCCGTGCTCTCGCGTAGTTCTTGACGACGCTGGAACCTCTCGAGCGCCCGACGGTCTGCAGCTCCCTTGCGGATGCCTCCAACACGCTCTGCAGGTTCTCCAAGTCGTTGTTCGAGATCCGCATCGCAAGCTCGCACCAGCTGCGCGTCGAAAAGCCGTTCCTCTCTGTTGCTTGCCACACGTCCACTGGGTAAGCGGAGGAGGAGGAGGAGGAGGACGAGGAGGTGGAGGTGGAGGAGGAGGAGGAGGAGGAGGAGGAGGGAGGCGGAGAGAGAGGAGGAGGAGGAGGAGACGATGAGGAGGAGAAGGACGAGGAGGAAGAGGAAAAAAACAGGAAGAGGAGGAGGGAGGAGGAGGAGGAGGGAGAGGGAGGGCGGCGGGCGGAAGAGGAGGAGAAGGAGCAAGGAGGAGGAGGAGGAGGAGGAGAAAGAGGAGGAGGAGGATGAGAAAGAGAAGAACAAACAGGAGGACGAGGAGGAAGAGGAAAAGCAGAAGAGGAGGAGGAGGACATAGAGGAAAAGGAGGCGGAGAGGAGCAGGAGGAGGAGGAGGAGGAGGTTGAGGAGGAGGAAAAAGAGGAAGGGGAGGAGAAGACACGGAGGAGGAGGGAGAGGGGGGAGGTGGGAGGAGCAGGACGAGAAGGGACGGAAGAAAGGAGCAGGAGAGAGGAGGACGAGGCAAAACTGGGGGGAAGGAGTAGGAGGACGGGGAGGTGGATGGAGGAGGAGGAGGATGCAGGAGAGAGGAGGAGGAGGATGAGGGAGGAGGAGGAGGAGGAGGAGGAGGAGGAGGAGGAGGAGGAGGAGGAGGGGTGAGGAGGAGGAGGAGAAGGAGTCCGACGAAGGAGGAGGAGGAGGGAGGGAGGGAAGAGGGGAGGGGAGAGGATGAAGAGAGAGAGGAGGAGGAGGAGGAGGAGGAGGCAGGAGGAGGAGAGAGGCAGGAGGAGGGGAAAAGGAGAAGGAGGATACTGGCGGATTACACAGCCTTTGAGGGTGGCTGGTTCCCGGAGGAGGAAAAGGAAGCGGGAGGAGGAGGAGGAGGAGGAGGAGGCGAGGAGGAGGAGGAGGAGGAGGAGGGGGAGGAGGAGGAGGAGGAGGAGGAGGAGGAGGAGGAGGAGCGAGGAGGGAGGAGAGGAGGAGGGAGGAGAAGAAGATGGAAGAGAAGGAGGGATGAGGAGGGAGGTGGGGAGGAGGAGGAGGAGGAGGAGGAGGAGGAGGAGGACCAGCGTAAACCCGAGAGGCACCAACGATGTTGGAGTAAACCCCCTCTCCAAGCTCCCTCTTCACAGGCTCCTACAGTGATTCATTTGCACTGGGGGAACAGCCTCGTTGGAAGACCCCTGTTTGAAAACCAAAACATTGTTCTCGGGATTCTAACGCCCAGGATCAACCTGACTGTTTCGTCTGGACGAATCCTGGATCGTGCCAGAACGCCATTCATCTTATGTTGACTAGCAATAGCATCAAACACGCCGAGCACGGCAATGGTGGTCTCACCATTTCAGCTTCCACAATCACGAGCGCGTGGCAAGGCTATGGTATTCTCACCATTCCAGTTTTCCCAAGTCACGATGCCGTTTGAGAAGGCAAGCGCTGCCGCCCAGGCCTGCATCACGTGCCTCCCGTCCAAGGACGGCTCCAAAGAGTGCCGAGCCTGCATGGGCGAGTGGTTCGAAGTCGTGCGCAAGAGAGGTTTCTTGGCCAGGAGCGCCACTGACATCTCTTGCGCAGGCAAGTTGTAGCCACGAGACTTGATATCTCTCGAGTCAGTCTTGTGCCAAGAATTACAAGGTCAATCTACACGAGCGCCCAGGATCATCATCATCATCATCATCATCATCATCATCATCATCATCATCATCCTCATCCTCATCATCACCTCCGCCGGGAAAACACGTTGATTGTCCCCGCCAGACCCCCGAACTTTATTATCCCCAGGGGATTATTATCGGGAACGCTCGGTTAACTTGTGCACCCTCATAGGCCTGAACCCGTCCAAACCATAATTTCTGGTACGCTGATCATGTGAAGCCGTGAAACTCGTTCATTGTTTTAAGCGAATGTGCGCGGCGCTAAAGCGAGAACCTCATTTTGAAAAGGGCGCGCCTTCAATCCGTGAAGCTCCTGCAACTGGTTCAGACGAATGTGCGCGGCGCTGATGCGAGAACCACAATTTGAAACAGGAATCGCCGTTAACCCGTGAAACTCTTGCCATTTGTTGAAACGAGTACGCGCGGCGCTGAAGCGAGAACCAAATTTGGAAAATGGCCCGCCCTGAATCCGTGAAACTCTTGCACATGGTTTAAACGAATGTGCGCGGCGCTGAGACAAGAGCTACATTTTGAAAACGACACGCCCTCTATTCGTGAAGCTGGTATTGAAGCCCTTCATTCGTGAAAACTTCCCGCCCTCCATTGTTTGAAGCCTCAGGGTCATAAATGGTGAGGAAGTCTCAGGCGAAACGCTCGGGCCGCCCTAAACACTGGCCTCGGGGTGCGGCACGGAGATGTTATTTATATGGAGAAGGAATGGAGGAGGAGGAGGAGGAGGAAGAGGAGGAGGACGAGGAAAGGTGGAGGAGGAGGAGGTGGAGGAGGAGGAGGAGGAGGAGGAGGGAGGAGGGCATGCTTGTACTACGTCTTCTTCGTCGACGCTTCTGTCGAGGCGCCCGGGGAGTTCTCTTCCTTCCCCCCCCCTCAGGGGGAGCCCCTCGTGCCGACCTCATTCGGGAGGGACCCTGCCATCGCTCGGACGCCGATCCCCCATGCACTTCTCGGCCTCGTGCATGCTTTCTTTGGCTCGCTGATCCAGGATGCTCCTTTAGAGCAAGAGACAATTGTTTGGCGCTCCGCGCGGATTTCCTTGATCTGCGCAGGACCACACCTCCCCCCCAGCTGTGGCCGGCCCCTGTGAGCAGTAGCTCGGGAGCAAGCAAGGACCTGAGCTAGGAGGGCCCAACAAATTAGGGATATGGGCTCTTTTCTGCAGATGTATCGAACCAAACAGTCCAGATTTTTTCCCTAGAGAAAGGACGGTGACCTCAATGAGGTCAAGTTTTCAATGTGCTATTAGGGTCAGGAGTGCTTTTATTCTCGATGGTCGAACCTCGAGGATCGGACATTAACTTCCTTCGATGCATCCAGGCTGAGGATCGTCTGGTTCCCCACGCGGGTCACTGTGACGGACAGGATCTGGTCGCGCAGCTTGAGGACGACGCCTGTGTCGCGGGGAGGACCCTGCTACCTGGCTTGCCCCCTCCGACTCCCCCTCCTATTCCTCCTCCTCCTTCTCCTCCTCCTCCTTCGCCCCCTCCTCCTCCTCCTGCTCCTCCTCCTCCTCCGCCTGCTCCCCCCCCAAGGACGAGAGTGGAGCCCGAGATCATCCGGCAACCCTCGCATCTGGAGCCCGCGCGCAGCCGCAGAAGAACCCGGGAGTCATGGAGTGCATCCTGGGATCCCCAGGCCAATTACAATCACCCTCGCCCTCGAGGGGAGGGAGGACGGGGAGGGTGTGAGGAGGAGGAGGAGGAGGAGAGGAGGAGGAGGGAGGAGGCGGAGGAGGTGGAGGGGAGGGGAGGAGGAGGAGGAGGAGGAGGAGGAGGAGGAGGGGAGGAGGAGGAGGGGGGGGGAGGAGGAGGTGGGAGGAGGAGGAGGAGGGGGAAGGAGGAGGAGGAGAGGAGATGGGAGGAGGGAGGAGGAGGAGGGGGGAGGAGGAGGAGGAGGAGGAGGGTGGGAGGAGGAGGAGGAGGAGGAGGAGGTGGAGGAGGAGGAGGAGGAGGAGGAGGGGGGGGGGGAGGAGGAGGAGGAGGAGGAGGAGGAGGAGGAGGAGGGAGGAGGAGGAGGAGGAGGAGGAGGAGGGAGGAGGAGGAGGAGAGGGAGGAGGGGAGGAGGAGGAGGAGGGAAGTGAGTAGGAGGAATACCTTGACTTCGACTTCCTTCAACCCCCTTCCCTGCGGACCTGTCCAGGGATGCCGACCCGCACTATATGACTGAGCGCGCGCCAAGAATACCACGGGCTCCGACAATCCAGAGCCCCCCGCAGACCCGCAGGTTCTTAATCACCCTCGACCTAGCAAGAAGAGAGGGAGGAGGAGGAGGGAGGAGAAAGGGAGGAGAAGGAGGAGGAGGTAGGGGAGGAGGAGGAAGAGGAGGAGGAGGAGGAGGAGGGGAGGAAGGGAGGAGGAGGAGAAGGAGGAGGAGGAGGAGGCGCAGGAGGAGGAGGAGGAGGAAGAGGAGGATGGGGGGGGAAGGGGGTATACGAGGGCCGGAACCGATCGGCAAAACAATGAATCCGCCGGCCCCCTTGCGGAGCCACCAGGCTGTAGGCCGGGGATGTGCTGCTCCCTGTGCCAGTTGCAGCTTCCAGTTTCCACTGTTACAGTTCTGCTTCTTGCTGCTTACTGTTCCTTGTTGATGAACGCGCGAGGGGCGGGGAGCCCAAACCAGCAGAACTACCACGCCCTGGGAGGGTTCTCAGAATTTCTGGGGGGTAGAAATTGATACCCCTCACGCAGATCTGCAGGGTCAGGGTCCAAAAACACAAGGGATTTGCCACATGTTTGAATTTCAGTTGCACCCCTCACGCAGATCGGCGGGGTCAGGGTCAAAAAACACATGGGATTTGCCACATTTCTAAATTCGGTGGCACCCCTCATGCAGATCAGCGGGGTCAGGGTCCAAAAACACATGGGATTTGCCACATTCCTGAAATTCGGTGGCACCCCTCACGCAAATCGGCGGGGTCAGGGTTCAAAAACACATGGGAAGTGTTACATTCCTGAAATTCGGTGGCACCCCTCACGCAGATCGGCGGGGTCAGGGTCCAAAAACATAAGGGATTTGCAACATTTCTGAAACCGGTATCACCCCTCACGCAGATCGGCGGGGTCAGGGTCCAAAAACACATGGGATTTGCCACATTCCTGAAATTCGGTGGCACCCCTCATGCAAATCGGCGGGGTCAGAATCGAAAAACAAAAAGGTCCCGACACGGCTTCACGGCGGCGCCCAGACCTCATGATTTAGCTTTTGCATTTCCCATTCTCCGAGACAGGGGGCCGGCGGCATGGGGCGAAGCACTTACGGATAAGAATGCTACCAACATCCTGAGTCGTTGTTCGAAGCTCCTGGGGCCCAGCGAGGGCCCCCCAGAGGCCGTGATTTTTGTCATGACTCGTCTTTTATTATGACGCCATAAACATAAACTTTTGGCGCTCCGCGCGGATTTCTTGGATCTGCGCTTCATCCGGAGTGCGCCAGGGGCAGCGCCGGAGGCGCCGCCAGGGAGGGCCCAGCGGGGAGCCAAGAAATCCGCGCGGAGTGCAAACAGTGTATGCTTATGTTTAATGTCTTTCTTCGACCCCAGAAGCCGAAAATAGTCGGGGATGGACAGAACCCCATTTAGTATTAGGTCGGGCATGTCCTCCTACAGGCGCGAACGTTCAAAAATACAGAAAAAATGTATCCCATACTAGTGTTTGGCTATTTTTGAATGTTCCTCCTGTAGAGGGACAGGCCCGGCTTAGCTTTAGTAAAACGTGGTTTAGTGAAAACTGCCTTGGGCCCAAACCTAGCGGGCGCAACCCTGGAAAATGACGGCCGCGGCACCCTCTCGAGAACCGAAAACGGACAATTCACTAGTCGACGTGTCAGGGTGGGGGTTCTGTCCAACCCCGATTTCTTCGACTCCAGAAGCCGAAAATAATGAAAAACCCTCCGTCTAGATTTTTCCCAACCCTCCTATGGTTGGGCACTCGTTTTGGAAAGAGCAGTGTGGTCGCCCCGTCCTCCTTCTTCTCCTCCCCTCTCGTCCCCTCCTCCTCTCCTGTCTCCTTTGTTCCCCTCTCCTGTTCTCTCGCGCCGTCGGGCTGCGATCTGCGCAACTGTCGCCACTTTCGTGGGCTCCTGGGAGACCCAGCGGAGGTGGGTCCCACGCGGATCACCTCGGTAGCTCGCCGCCCCCTGGGAGGCTTGCGATCTGCGCAACCAACGCCACTTTCGTGGGCTCCTGGGAGGCCCAACGGAGGTGGGTCCCACGCGGATCACCTCGGCACCTCGCCGCCCCCTGGGGGGCCTGCGATCAGCGCAACTGTTGCCACTTTCGTGGGCTCCTGGGAGGCCCAGCGGAAGTGGGTCCCACGCGGATCACCTCGGGACCTCGCCGCCCCTTGGGGGGCTTGCGATCTGCGCAACCGTCGCCACTTTCGTGGGCTCCTGGGAGGCCCAGCGGAGGTGGGTCCCTCGCGGATCACCTCGGTACCTCGCCGCCCCCTGGGGGGTTTGCGATCTGCGCGACTGTCGCCACTTTCGTGGGCTCCTGGGAGGCCCAGCGGAGGTGGGTCCCACGCGGGTCACCTCGGGACCTCGCCGCCCCCTGGGGGGCTTGCGATCTGCGCAACTGTCGCCACTAATTTATTCGGACCACCTCGAAACCTCACGGTGCCCTGGGGGCTGCGATCTGCGCAACTGTCGCCACTGTCGTGGGCTCCTGGGAGGTTCAGCGGAGGTGGGTCCCACGCGGACCACACCTCGAGACCTCGCCGTGCCCTGGGGGCCGCGATCTGCGCAAGTGTTGCCACTTTAGTGGGCTCCTGGGAGGCTCAGCGGAGGTGGGTTCCACGCGGATCACCTCGGTAGTTCGCCGCCCCCTGGGGGGCTTGCGATCTGCGCAACCGTCGCCACTTTCGTGGGCTCCTGGGAGGCCCAGCGGAGGTGGGTCCCACGCGGATTACCTCGAGACCTCGCGGTGGGGGCTGCGATCTGCGCAACTGTCGCCACTTTCGAGGGCTGCAGGGGGGTCCAGCGGAGTGGGGTCATACGCAGATTTCGATTACCCCCCATTCCATATTTCTCCTGCCCCTCGTTCCTGTCCCCGTTATTCTTCGAGCCTGGGGCCTCAATCCTCGTTCTTTCGATCGTCGTCCTGTGAGTCGTGCAACGCATGCGCATCCCATGTAGTTCGCGCAGCAATTCACCGCGTCTACACTGTCGTTGTGCCTGCTAATGTTGGCCTACTCCTCGTGCCACTTGATTCACATGGGTTTGGTACGTCGCAGGGTAATTCTCATGACTCGGGGAGGTCTAACAATTCACTAATCGACGTGTCAGGGTGGGGGTTCTGTCCACCCCCGATGCCTTCGACACCAGAAGCCGCAAATAATGAAAAACCCTCCGTCGAGAGTTGTTTCATGACTCGGGGGGGCCTGGGGAACGCTCTGGACCGGTTGATCTCCTTTGCACGTCGCGATTGGCCACGATGCTGCCTTTTTCTCACGGCTGGCCAGCGCAGCCCCTGGGACGAGGAGGAGGAACAGGAGGAGGAGGAGGAGGAGGAGGAGGAGGAGGCGCAGGAGGAGGAGGAGGAATGTGTGTGTGTGTACGCAGCCATTGAATGGTTTATCCAGCCTCTGGGAAATTCGCGTGCCAAAAAGGACAAAATTAAGACCTCTGAAGTCTTCTACACTCGCTGTCCGTGGCGTCTGCCACTTCATTTTTTTTTTGCGGGTGGCACGGCTGCACCGCCTCGCTAGCCAGAGCATGGGAGGCGGCGGTGTCAGTGCGAGGCCACACGTCAGAATCATGATTCACAGCTCGAAGAATCGCTCTTGCTCGTCCAGACCCCATTCGTCGGCATCCTCGGCTAGGCTTTTAGGACGTCGATCCACGCGCACAGCTCCCAGGGCCGTCGTCACCTGGGCCCCCGGGGACCTGGGCGACCCCACTGGGATGTTATCCCGCGCCTGGCTGGCGATGGAGAAGACGATCTTGATCTGGCCCTCGTTGCAGCAATTCTCGAGCCTGCGCAACTTCACGTAGTCGGGCGCGTTGCCCACCATCTCGTTGGTCCACTTTTCCAGGGCGATGCGGTTGGTCTTGCCCACCCCCTGGGTAGCCATCGACTCCAACATGGCTGCGAAGACCGCCATCGATCGTCGGGGGGCCCAAGGAGCGGAGCTCTTGTTGGGCCTCGTCGGCCTCCTTGTTGATGGCCACCTCGGCGACCTTGTCCTTGGCCTTCTTGGACTCGTCCTTCAGCCTGGAGACGCGGCTGCGGAGGTTCTGGGCCGGGTCGGCGAACGCCTTTCCCTCGTCCTGCACGCCCTTGACCACGGGGCAGGAGTCCTCGAGGATGATCGTGCGCGTCAGGATGCCCCACATGCACCTGCTCTTCTGCGCGAGCGCCGTGATCTGCATCGTCAGCAACAGGGGGGGGCTCGCGGAGGCCGCCATCCTTCGCGGTCAGCTCCCTCTCCTTGTCGGCCGCGCCGCGGCGCCGACCCCCGCGGCGAGTCCCCTTCGGCCTGGGCGCAGCGCCCTCGGACCCTGCTGTTCCTCGAGCGAGACCTCCACCGTCCTTCGCCCTCTGCTTCTTGCGATCCTCGGCGGGCCTGGGCGCGGAGCCACCAGTCGCTGAGGCATCCGAGGAGGGCCCCCCCCTCGGGGCGCGCCACAGTGGGCGCATGGGCGCGCCCTTCTCCCCAGGGAGAGCCGCCGCCTCCGTCATCCCGCCGCCGTAGGAGTAGGCGCAGGGCGTCGCCCTGAACCAGGACGCTCGGCAGCGCGCGGAGCTCGCTGCCGCGGGCCCGCCCGCCAGTACCAGGGACGGCTATCGCTGGCCGCCATGGCTGTGCGGGCGGTGGGCGGGGCGGCCGAGGCCCCGCGACGGAAACTGGGTTGCCTGCCTGCGCCAGCGGCAGGTGGGGGCACAAGTGGCTGCGGAGGGCAGGGCACGACGACAGCATGATGTCGCAGATCGTGCAGTGCAGCTCGTTCGGCAGGTCGAACGCGTATGCATATGGCGTGATATGTGCGATGCACCTGCCAGCGTGCCACGACCGAGATCTGTGCCGCGCCGCTTCTGTGCGAGTTTGGTATACCTTGCCGCAGTTGATGCGCGCGCTCGCGGGCGTGATGGTGAGGAAGATGCTCCTAGCGCCGCGCCCCTCCTGCGTGACATGCGCGGCGAGTGCGGACCGCGTCTTGAAGAGCGCCCCGCACCTCCCACCATCCCCCACGGCGATTTTGCAGCAGAAAAGCGGGGGCAGGATTCTCCTAAGGGTTTTCGTCATCGGCCTCTGCGGGCACTGAATGCGCCGGCGCAGCAGGCGGCCGCCAGGCCGTCGACATGAAGGCAGTCCTCAGGGCGCGGGGGTCGAAGGCCAGGAAAAAGTCAGTGATCTCGCGGTCCCAGATCAGCTCGCAAACGTCGCCGCCCCAGTACGTCGCAAAACTCTCCGCCCCAGGGTGGTCCACGACAATCTGAAGATCACGCTTCAGCTGTGCCGCCCGCGGGTGGATGCCAGGGTGGTCGTTGATCTCGCCCGACGGTGCAAGTGCAGGTGGGCACGCGCACTCGGCCTCCAGCTCCCGCCTCATGGAGCCAAACAAGACCTACAGGATGAACGAGTGGTTCCCAGAGTTCCTCAGGATGCTCTGCCACATCTTCAGGCGCTGGATCGCGGCCTCCAGCGCGAAGGGCGCCAGCTGCCAGTAGCGGTAGACGCCCCTCGTGGCGAGCGTGCGCGCGTGGTCCGTCTCCGTCGCCGCGCCGCCCATCAAGGAGCGGAGCTTCCTCGCCGGCGACGAGCGCAGCGCCCTGCACTCGCCCTCAGTCCAGCACATGGCAGCGGTGCTCGACAGCGCCGCGCCCGACACGAGGGAGATGAACATGAGCCCCTTCGCGCGTCGGGGGGCACGTGAGTACTAGAAACCCTTCACCATCATCCAGCCGCGGTTGATCGCCTGGATCCTGGCCTCAGCTCCAACGCGTTGCTGTTGACCGCGTTGAACCAGGCGCCCAGGTGCATCAGCTCGTAGCCCGGGTGACAGCCCGACGCCAAGAGCGACTCCGTCGTCAGGCGGGTGAGCTGCCTCGACCTCAGGGCGGGGACGACATCCTGCTTCTTTCGATTCTGCGCGTCGCCTCTCGCCGCCAGAGCCTGGTCGAGGTAGAGGCCGTTGGCCAGGGACGCCCTGACCACGGCCTCTGGGGTACACGCCGTGTTGGGGATCAGCAGCGTCTTGAAGATGTCGTCCATGAAGGTGCCCATACTCGCGTCCACGGCCTCGAAGCGCCCGAACGTGATGGTGGTGTCGTTGTTGTGCTGGCGGCGCTCGAAGTCGGCCCACGCCCTAACAGCGTGGTGGCAGTTGCGCATGAAAATCTCAGGCTCCGACGCGTCGCCCATGACCCCCCCGCTGCCGCTGCGCACGGCCAGGCGCTCGTGATGTGTATGGCGAAGGTGATGTCCCTCTCGTCGAGCTCAGGGTCCGTCTACAGCCTCTCGCGAATGCCCCCCTCCAGCTCGGTCTTCGAGCCGCAGGCGAAGGCGTTCGTCGCGTCGTAGCTCTTGTGCAGCATCGCCTGGCCCCCCCCCGCACGCCTTTCCATGCCATGATTCTGGTGCAGGTCATCAGGTGCTCGCGCCTCCGACCACGGCACGCGAAGGCCCAGGGCGGGGGGCGGTAGGGGCCGCCTCGCATGAGTTGGCCGCGCGTGTAGGCCCTCCACCAAGGGCACACGGCATGGAGCAACCGCCGTCCAGCAGGCCCTGGTTTCCCGTTCTTCTTGTCGATCGCGAAGCCGTAGGACAGCGAGGCCTGGATGGGGAGGGAGCCCGTCCTCCTGAGGTGCACCGTGAGGCGGAAGAGCCTGTAGGCCGCCTCGCCGTACTTGGCCAGGTGCACCAGCTGGTCCTGCGTTTAGGGGTCCGCCGTCCTCTGGTCCTCGTCCCACGCAGGGGTAGGGCGCGAACCCAGGCCATCCGTCTTCTTCCAGTAGTCACTCGGCATGCTGATCCACGTGGGGTTGAGGAGGATCTTGAGCAGCTCGACTGGGGCCGACCACCTCGGCGCAAACCTGCCCAGCTTGGACTTCCTGATGGCTTTACACGTGCGCTTGAAGTCATCCTGGGCCTGCTTGCGCATGGGGGGGGGTGACCTCGTAGGCGTCGGGGTGGAAGTAGTCATCAATGTTGGCGAGCTGGTCGTACCATTCGCCCGACACCTCCGCGCACCACGGGACGGTCACGCTCTCCCCCCCAAGGGCACCCTCCAGCGGTGGGCTCCGCAGGAAGGCGCTCCACTCATAGACCGACGGGGAGAAGGACGGGTTCGCGCGGTAGTTGCATGCGGTTCTTGATGCCGATACCCGTCCTAGCGAGCGACCTCGCCAGCCTGGGGACCGCCGCCATGTCCCGCCGTTGCCAAGCTTCAGCCAGCTCGCCCTCCGTGTACACCTGGCGGGCCTCCAGCATGTGCTTGCGGTGGCTCGTCAGCGCCTTCGAGTATGCCTTGATCTGTTGGGTGTAGCTCGCGGCGCAGGAGGAGGAGGAGGAGGAGGAGGAGGAGGAGGAGGAGGAGGAGGAGGAGGAGGAGGAGGAGGAGGGAGGATGAGGATGAGGATGAGGAGGAGGGAGGATGAAGAGGAGGAGGAGGAGGAGGATGAGGACGAAAACGAGGAGGATGAAGACGAGGAGGACGAGGTCTGGACCGATAGATCCCGACTCCAGGCCAGGGCCCCGAGGCCCTGGACCGGGCGCAGAGAGAACGCCGGGCGCGGCAGCAGAAAGGCGCGACGCCAGGACCTCCCTCCTCCTCCCTCCTCCCTCCCCCCACCTCCCTCCTCCCTCCTCCCTCCTCCCCTCCTCCCTCCCTCCTTCCACCTCCCTCCTCCCCCTCCTCCCTCCTCCCCTGCCTCCCTCCTCCATAATCCTCTCCTCCCTCTTCCTCTCCTTCTCCCCTCTCCCTCCTCCCTCCCCCCCTCCCCGAGTCGATATCCCAGTTTTTATTCATTTGAGCTGAGATTACCTAGTACGGTGCACTCCCATTTGCGGGGCATTCCATTCCCTCCTCGTCCATCCTACCCATCCCCCTCCCCCCACCTCCCCCCCTCCCCCCTCTCCCCCTCCCCCCTTCCGCCCTTCCTCCCTCCTCCCCTCCCTCCCCCCTCCGCCCAGCCCTCCTCTATCCTCCCCTTACTCCTCCCCCCGTCCCCTCCTTCCTCCCGCCACCTCCCTACTTCTTATGCGCAGTTGCGGGAGGGCCGACCGACGACGACGACGACCAATCCCCGCCCGTGAGATTTCTCCAACTCGCCGCGCCTCGTGGGCCTCTCAGGGCCCAAAGAACCACAGAAGCGTGCGAGGGCCTAAAAAAAACGGGGGAAGCCTTCCGAGAAGCCTTCTAAGACGAGGCTAGGACGAGGATGAAATCGGGTGAGGATAAATCGAGAATCTCTTGAGATCCAGCAGATTTGGAGGTTGTCTCGGGCGCGGCGGCCGTCTCAGATCGTTCCGGAACGCTCTCAGAAGCGTTCCGAAACGCTCTGAAACGGACTTCTCCTCGTCTTTGCTCCGTCCGACCTGTCCACGTCCCCCTGCCCCCCCTCTTCGCCTGGGCCCCTGCCTCGAAGCCTAGCCAGCCGCCCGGTCGCGGAGAGCGGACAGGGGGCTCCGGCCCCTCATGGCTCCCAAACCCGAGTCAGCCAGGGATTGGCTGACCTAGGGGGCCACACACGAACCCTACCCCTACGCCCCACGATTTCTGAGGGGGAGGGTGGGGTTCACCTCGCTCGGGAGCTCCCAGACGAAGTGAACCCCACCCTGCCCCTCAGAAATCGTGGGGGGTAGGGGTAGGGTTCGCGCCTGGCCCCCTATGACCCCCGTTAGCGCTGACCCCCGCTACCAGAAGCCTCCCAGATGGGGTCCAAGTGTCGCGCCGCATCGCGCCGATGTATCGACGATGCATCGGCGATGCATCGGCGACGTCGGCGACGCATCCGCGACGTCGGCGTGCAGCAAATCCGGCTCCACATCGAGCCGCATTGCCCATGCACCGGTGATGCGGCGCGATCCTCCGCCCACATCTACTCGGACACCAGCCGGGAAGCCTGCAGTTACGTGAGCCCCGGAACTGCAGCGTCCGTTCCGACCGCTAAAACAGGGCCAGGATCGGGATCAATCGCTCCAGAGCGTCCCGGAGCGCTCTCAGAGCGCTCTGGAGCGGCCGCGGCGCCCAATACATCCTCCAAACTCGCCGATTCTCCGAGATTTCGAGTTATCCTCCTCCTCCTCCTCCTCCTCCTCCTCCTCCTCCTCCTCCTCCTCCTCCTCCTCCTCCTCCTCCTCCTCCCCGTTCCGACCGCACGCGCGGGCGGGCCCGCGCCTCGCGAGGACTGCCGCGTGTCCGGCACTCTGTAGACCACCGGCTCCGGGCGGCCGGACGCCGCGGAGCACTGGACAACGACCTGCAGCGAGCGGGGCCCACGGGCGAGGGGGGGATGAGGATGAGGAGGAGGATGAGGATGAGGATGAGGATGAGGATGATGAGGATGAAGATGAAGATGAAGATGAAGATGAAGATGAAGATGAAGATGAAGATGAAGATGAAGATGAAGATGAAGATGAAGATGATGATGATGATGATGATGATGATGGGAAGGATGATGATGATGATGATGATGATGATGATGATGATGATGATGATGATGATGAGGATGATGATGATGATGATGATGATGAGGAGGAGGAGGAGGAGGTGTTCTGGTTTGTGGAACCGTTTGGGCTCTGAGAACACTTCGAGGAGGAGGAGAAGGAAACGGAGGAACGGAGGATGAGGAGGAGCAGGAGGATGAGAAGGAGAGGGAGGAGGGGGAGGAGGAGACGGAGGAGGAGGAGGAGGAGGAGGAGGAGACGGAGAAGGAGGAGGAGGAGGAGGAGGAGACGGAGGAGGAAGAGGAGGAGGAGGAGGAGGCGGCGGTGCTCTTGTTCTTGCAACCTTCTGGGTTCTGAGAACACGTCGCGGTGGGCCTGTGGGAATGCCGGCACGGCCGGCCCCTGCTCAGGGCCAGGTGCGCGAGCGGAGGCGAGCTGATGGAGAGGGCGGCGCAGCCCTGACGCGTGGAGCTCGCCTTTCCCGGAGGTCCGCCGGCCTGAGCAAACCGAGACATCGTACGTACCCAGAGATCCGATGTCGTGATTTTTTCAATACGGGTTTCCTGGAAATCCCGACCCATTCCCCAGGACCCGTTTTTCATCCTGAGTCGTTTTTGACGGTCCCGAGGCCCGGCGAGGGCCCTTAGAAGCCGAAAACGGCGAAAAACCTCCGTCTTGTTTTTTTCAATACGTTGGATCTCTGGGTATAGCACTCGGGGCTGCCCAAACACCGGGCGCCTCGGCACGAAACCATCGAGAGGGAGGCTTTGCGTCTTTGTTCGGCCCCTGCGCCTCGGGCCCGGCAAACGCTGGCTCGGGAGGAGACACCGGCCCCGGGCAGGTGGTCGGGAGCCCGCGTCTTGAAAACATCGAGGCGTCGGGTGTCTGCGTGTCTTGAAGGGGCCCTGGGACACACAAACAAATACACACAAATAAAAAGATTCCCCATATTTCCGTATATTTTCTGGGTTTCTGTCTTCCCGCCCACTTCCCATGTTTTCCCATAGTTTCTGGGACATCGAGGATTAAGTGTGTCTGTGTGTGCTTCTTTTCCTCCTGATGTCCGTCTGTCTGCATCACGCTTCGAGCCGGATCGATCCGCGAGGGTCCCGGGGCCCAACCCCGGGCGAAGACGCCCGGCTCGAAGCAGTGGAGGCGCCAGGACCTCCGGGCTTCGGGGGCGGCCGAGAGGGGGGCGTCGAAGAGGGGGGGGGCGCAAATCGTGGCCGGCGGCATGTGCGCGGCCCTGGCGGGGGCCAGGGACGTAATGAAACAAGGAAAAAGGCGCCATGAAATCTGGGGAGATGTCATGGCCCACG